>JBBPUI010000049.1:0-25485 GCA_038094615.1 Heimioporus aff. retisporus | reverse complement strand
AGGTTATGGAATATCCATGACTAAGCAAAGAACATTCAAAAAGAAAGAGAAGCAGAGATAAGGAAGATAAAGGTATGTGACAAACATATTGTTTGTTCTAAAGCACTCTATTGAAGTAGAAGGATTGGGTTATGCTGATGATAATAAGCAAGGATGACAAGAAAGAAAAGAATAGGGGCAAATCATAACATTACCCCCAAAGTACATTTGAAACCATGATGAGAAACTAAGTAAAGGTGGGACAAGCTGAACAAAAGATCTGTACAGCAATCTGTACCAGGAGATCCAGTCATGTTGGCATAAGTGGAGGCATCCTAGTCTGGGTATCCCTATTCCTCATCAACATCCAAAGATCTTTCAGTGGGTATTCTGGATTGATGATGGAGTTCCATGTTAGAGCAAGGAAGACATTCACAGTGACAACAACCAGAGGGAGGTGGGAGAGGGAGAGGGGTATGCTGGATAGGAGGAGATGAGAGATATTGGGTAAGTGGACAAGTGGAAGAGGAGGAGGTTTGAGACCTGCAAGAATCACAAGATGAATGAGAGGATGAGGAAGAGGAAGAAGGGATGAGGGGTGCTGGAGTGTGAGGGTCTCTGGGGCATGCCTGTTACAATGAGGGCAGTGATAGTAGATGCAGTTAGCCTGAATGTGAGAGAGATGGTGGCAATGAAAGCAGGCATGGTTGTAGAGGGGGTGGATATCTAGTAGAGGATGATTCTGTTCACATCCCAGGCAACCTCTGTACTTTTGATGGAGGCTAGCTTCTTAGAAGTCAAGAGGACACTAGAGGCCTCAGGGGATTATTCATTAGTAGTGGATTTCCAGCTTAAGAATTTCATGTAGTGTTGAATGTCTAATGTTAAATCATCCATCTCCAACTAATGCATCATAGATATAACAAGATTCTGTAGAGGAAGGTGAGTTTTGAGGATATGGAAAGAGTCGTGCATGCATGCAGTGTCTGTTGCATGTGATTGTGTTGTGTATGTGATTGTATATGTTGCACTTTGTCATCAGCCCCTCTTGTTTAGGAGCTCTTTTACTGTGGTGCTATTGTGGCACATTGTTTACTTCTGTTTCCCACTTAGATTATCAGTCAGAGTTCACTGTCTTTGCTTCCTTGGTTTCTGACAATGGACTCCAAGTGTGTAGTACTTGTTACCCCTCAATATATCAGTTTTTGACAGTGGACTCCAGCCTGTAATTGTAGCTGTTTTACAGGTTATGAGCCCTGCACTCTAGTCACTTCAATCCAGATCAAGCCCCTCTTCACCAAAGTTTCTCATCCAAAAGCCCCTCTATGAAATTTCCCTTCCTCAAAAGCCCCTCATCTATAAGCCCTGCTCCAAAACTTTTCCTTCCCACCATGTCCTCTGAGCCACCACAACACTCCCATTACATTCAGCCACTCTCTGGCACCAACTATGTCACCTGAAGTGAGACGATGAAGGCCCTGTTTCATTCCAAAGGTCTCTAGAGGCTTATTGATGGAAAAGAGACTTGCCCAGGTATTGCAGGCACTGAGCAGACTGCCTGGGACATCAAACAGGACAAGGCAGCCAGTGAGCACATGCTCAACATCACTTCTGACCAGCAAGTTCACATCCAAGCAGATCAGGATGATCCAGCCAAGGCCTGGGCTGTGCTGAAGCAGGTCTTTGTCCAACAGAAGGCCAGCAGTTGCTTTATCACCTACAATGAGTTGTGCAACATCTGGAAGTGTCCTAATGAGCCCCTTCCAGCTTTTACTGCAAGAGTCAAGGAATCCATGCTCTGAATTAAGGATCTCTGCAGTGCTTCCTTTGACATTGCCAAGCTGGACAGGGAGCTCACCTCCATGGCCATGATTTGCTCCCTTGGCCAGGATTACAATCACTTTGTCTCATCTCTTAGGCTTCTCACAGATCTCAACAAGGACAAGGCTGTTACGCAGAGCGTACCTCGAGTGGATCAAGACTAATGTCGAAGGACTTACCAACGAGCAGGACACTCACGAAGAGGTACGACTCAGCTCGAAGGGACGAAGGGACTAAGGACCACGCCTTAGAGGCGGACTGGAGACTAAGGAACTGAGGGACTGAGACTGAGGGTGACTCAAGAGTACGCTAGATTGCGCAGATCGAGAATAGAGTACATTGTTGTGGACGAATGGACTATATACTAGGCGACGCGTAAGCGTAGAATGTCTTGGAAGGTGAAGGAATAAAGGAATAAAGGATGCGTCAGCGTCGAGTAAGCAAGAATGAGTAAAAAGGGGAATAAAGGACGCGTCAGCGTCGAGTAAGCAAGAATGAGTAAAAAGGGGAATAAAGGACGCGTCAGCGTCGAGTAAGCAAGAATGAGTAAAAAGGATGCGCAGCATCGAAATAAGAACCATCACAAAGGCGTGCGGAAAGCACTCTAACGAAAAGGAAGAGTGAACAAAAGATGGTGTGTGAACGACAAGAGAACAACTGTAACAAAGGCCAAGACTACATTTCAGACAGAGGAAATCAATTGTCACCCTTGTCCTGATGGCACCACTAGCCCCTTTTCCAACTCTGTACTCCCCACCTCTTCATCCAGTTGTGGTTGCAACCCCAGCTCACCCTGCACCTTCTGCAAGAAGTTGGGCCACTGCCAGTGCAAGTGCTACTTGCTGCAGTGTGCCAAGAAGTACTACAAGTCACAGAAGAACAAGAACAAGAAGGCTGAGCAGGTGCAGGCCACATCTGGGACTTCCTTAGGTGCTCTAGAGGAAATTGAGAAGGCCAGAAATGCAAGTCTTTGTTCCAATGACCTTTCTGATCCATTCCCTCCACTTTAACTTGATGCTGACCATGACTGGAATGGAGACTCAGGTGCCACTTCTCATATAACACCTTATTACCATTGGCTGTGCAATTATACTCCAAAATGTATTCCAATCAAGCTCACAAACAATGCTGTTGTCTATTCAGCTGGAGTTGGGTCAGTTGTGTTCCATCCAATGATAGATGGGAAAAGGAGTCATGTGGTTGAGTTTACAAATCTTCTACATGTCCCTGATCTCTGAATAATCTGCTTGTTGTTTTATCTCATTTATCACTCATCCATTGTCATTCATATCAATGCAATGCATATCTGGATTGTTTTTTATTGCCAACATAAATAACCACAATGCTGCCTTCTTGGATGGTGTGACTGAGGCAGTGACTGAGCATGCTTGCCCTGCAACCATGGTTCCCCTAGACTTGTCACTCTGGCATTGCAGATTTGCCCACCACAACATCACTGACATTAAGAAGCTTGTTAATCACAACTTGGTGATTGGAATGAAGTTATATTCAGCATTGCCACCTGATCCTATATGCAAACCATGTCTTGCTGACAAGATGAGTGTAAATCCATTTCCTAGCTCCTTGTCTCACACATCCTGCTCTCTTGAGCATGTTCACTCAGATATTCATCATGTACCATATCCCACATTCTCATTCTACCACTACTGGGTTACTTTCATTGATAATTACTCATGATATGGCTTTGTTTTTCCCATTCAAGCCAAGTCAGATGTTTTCAAGGCATTCAAGCAGTTCAAAGTGTTTGCTGAGAACCAGACCAAGCAGAAGATCAAGACATTGTACAATGATGAGGGTGGCAAGTACATGAGCAATGCCATGCTCAAATTCATGATGGAATGTATTATCAAGTGGCAACACACTGTCTGTGCATGTCTGCAGCATGAAGAGGAAGAGGTCATATCTGAAACACTTAAAGCCATAGGTGAGTGCAGTCATAGGTGTAAGTGGGAAGAATGAGATGACAAGTGTGAGCACACAAGTTGCAAGTACTCAGGAGAAAGGAAAAGAGGTGGAATGTGTCTATCTTGTCTGGAACTCTGAGGGGAGAACCAAGAGAACTTGATTGAGGAGTTCCTTGGGGATCTATTGGTTTATATACTAGCATACATGTTTGTTCCTATAGTGTACAGATCATAGATAGATTGTCCATGCACATCCAGTGAGGATGTGGCAGCATAGCCATACATGTGTAGATCATGAGAAGTACATACCATAGATGCATGGTGTGGCAGATCTAAAGATAAATGATCATAGGGGCCAACATGCCCTAGGTGTGAGGCAAGTCCAATCATGACATATGTGATGTCTGTGAAATGAATCAAAAGGTAAATGCATGGTCCATGAGTCCATGAAGAAATGAAAGATCAAATGGGTCCATATGCCCATAAGCGAAAGATAAGCATACACTTAGATGTCAGCTGTTGCCAACATATACACCCCATCAGGGGCCAAGAATTGGGAAAGAAAAGAAAAAGAGAAGGGACATAAAGAAAGCAAAAAACGTACATCCATAACAATATCTGTGGAGTCATCTGAGTTCTTTTCCAAAGGCAAAGGTGAATTGTGGTCCTCAATCTGAAATGATTTTGTTGTAAAGGCCAAACTGTGTAAACCTTGTGGAAAAAGAGGGAGACAATTCCTTTGGCAAAGATGGATTTCTTGGTGGAACAGAGAATCACCCCCTTAATAAGCTCATGGTCTACCACAACCAAAAGACTGTCAAAGCTGTTGGAGAAGAGAAGATCTGTGATCAAGTTGCAAGAAATCTGTTGAAAGGGATAGGAGCAAGAGGAGGCAATAGGGGATGAAGGAGGGATGGTGGGGTGTGTGTTGGCCTTGGCTGACTGGCAGGGGGTACATTCTTCAACATACTTGTGAACAAACTGAGTGAGGCCAGGCCATCAGAATTCAGAGGTGATGATCTGGCATGTTTTAAGATTACCCAGGTGGTCAGCAGCAGAGTGATCATGATGTCATTTGATGATAGACTTGTGAAGGCCAGGAGGAATATAGGCATGGCCTTGATAGGTAAGAATGCCAGTGGCATACTTCCAGTCAGAGAGTTAAGAGTAAAAGTGAGCAGGGACATCATCAGTGGTGGCTCAAATGGTATCAAGCACAAGGGGGTTAGAAGCAGAGGAGGAGGCCAGTTTCTCTTGGAGAGCTACATCAATAACATTGACAAAAAAGGAATCTGGAAGGAGGTTGTCATTGTCATTGTCAGTGGTAGGGAGGAGGTCTGGGTGGCAAGAGAGGGCATCTGGAGCTGCAAGAGAAGTTCCAGGGATGTGGGTTAGGCAGAGGTCAAAGTTGGAGATGTCAAGTGACCAGGAAGCCTGTCAGCAGTTGAGTTTCTGGGTTTGTCAAAAGTATGTCAGGTTCTTGTGATCAGTGAAAACCTGGACTTGGAAGGGGGAACCATGAAGATAATGTTGCCAGACCTTGAGGCCATGAATGACAGCAAGGAGTTTCCTATCATAGATGTTGTAGTTTCATTCTGTGAGGGAGAAGGACTGGGACAAATAGGAGCAGGGATGCCAATCTCTGTTGATGTCTATTTGGAGGAGGACTTTGCCAGAGACATACTTGGAGACATCTGCAGCAATGGTGAAGGGGCAAGCAGGATCAGGAAGGTGAAGGATGGATTTGGAGAGGAAGAGCTTCTTGAGGTTGTCAAAGGAATCTTGATAGGAAGGGGATCAGTTCCATGGTTTGTTCATCTGGGCAAACAATCATACCTAAGTATTCAACCTCAGGTGTAGTGAATTTGTATTTCTTAAGCTTTAGATGAAGGTTGTGTTCCTCATGAGTCTTGGCATTGGGGGAGAAGAGGGCACCAGGAACTTCTATATGAAATGATAATTCCTTACATATATACATTTATCTACCACATATATCTTTATAAGATATATAATAATGATACACACTCTGACAAGGCTATATAGTCACTGAGAGAGTTTATAGCCATGATTATACTTGTAATTCTTATTGAGTTGATAACATGTATCTGCATGACCTAAATGATCATAAGTGTCTACTATCTCATATATATCAACCTGATGAATGTTACAATTTATCTCATGTTGTCTTATATTGTAATGGATTATAATGGATTATCATTGTTCTAATTGGATGTGAAAGTGAATGACAATTAATATCACAGTACTAGCAAACTAGCTTGTTTCTTCATCATGACATGGACTAGATGGTTTTAATTAGATAACAGTAAATATCTAGCAACAATTTAAAAAATGTAATAAGCTTTGTAAACAAAAATTATACTTCCTAAAAAGGAATACCATTAATCTAAAATAAATGAAATGTCAGCAATATGCTGATGAATTAAAGGTTATATTTTGCAAAATAATTTCAATTTATTATGGTTATCTAGTAAGCATAAATCTCTCAATATGATTATCAAACATATGTATTCAAACATAAATCCTAGATAAATGTTCATCCAGTTAATTTGGCAATGAAATAAATACTTATTTTAGTTTTGTCAGTAGAATAATACACACCAACATATTCATTTACAAAAGCTACCTATGTTATAGGATATGAGTGAGTGGGCCACTCAACAGGCCACTCGGCAGGCCACTCAGGGGTTACTAGCTGTTACGCTTGGTCCGGGTAGGAACGAGCATAGGCTCAAAGAACTAGAACGTAGGGTCAAGGGTTCTAGGTGACAACGGAGTACTTGCCCTGTCGGGTCAAGGGTTCTGCCTGCTAGGACGTGTAGCAGGTGGTTCGAGTATAAGTCTGCCTACCGATGAGGTAGCAGCGAGTTACGATGAGGGGAATGAAGGGGAACGAGGTAAGATTGAGCAGAACTAAGCTAGGGTACAAGAGACGAGGTACTAGAGCTTATATACTGCGTAGTGGAAAGTCATAGAAGGCCATGGAATAACTATGACTAAGCAAAGAACATTTGAAAGGAAGAGAGAAGTAAAGATAATGAGATAAGGGTGTGCGACAAACACGTTGTATGTTCTAGAGCACTCTATCGAAGTAGAACCATCGGGTAAGGCTGACAATAGTGAGCAGCAAGGAATAAAGAAAAAGAATAGGGGCAAATCGTAACACTAGCTACTAAACACAATAGCATTGAGGGGATTTGGAGGGAGCATAGAAGAACAGAAAGGCATTGACAAAGGGTTGAGCAATCATTCTCATCCCCAATCCTGTCAATGAGCAAGCAACACCTAGGAGTGCAATTGCAAAAAAGAAACTACTGATTTTTTTCAGAAGTTTCATCAACCACTGTTCCACCTGTAGAGAGATTAGAATAGGGATGCCTAATATCACACCATGTACCAAAATTGGAGATTGCTTACTGGTGAGATCATGGGAAGTTAGATTCTAGCATCATCCATCAGTCCCAAATTGATCCTGTATGAACTCTATGCATTTACCATGGCCATGTTGAGGGTAGATGTTTAGATGTCAGGGGATGGCCTATGGGCCTCAAGTTATCAAGTACACAACTTTACTGTTGTCTCATATGCAATTGACCAAGAACAATTACCATCTAGTTGTTGTCAAGACAAGTGACCACTTGTAGTTTATTGCCAGTACTTTAGTTCATTACCAGTACTTGTAGCCACCTTTGTAGTTCATTACTTACACTTTAGCTGCTTATGGCATTCAATGTTTATTGCCAATGGCATTGTATTTCAGTGTTGTACTTCATCACCTAATGTATCACATCTGTATCAATATAATATTAGGATAGAAACCAAGGCTCAAGAGTGAAAACATACTTATGATCACCATTTCCCTTTCCTTTGCTATGATCCTGTGTGTTTGCAGCACCTGTGGGGAAAAGGGTAGAGATATTAGCAAAGATGAGAAGTGGACACATGAGCAAAATGCTCATGCTCAACACTACATTGACATTGACTAGGTAAAACTGCAGGTGCTGGTAATCCATCTAATCCATTTACTATTCAACTCCTTAGTGGAGTCTTTGTGAGGGAATGTCTAAGGTCATGCTCAAGAAAACATTGTTGGAGGTACATTGAACATCTCAATACAGGTAGGGGGTGGTGTGATGAACAACCTGCAGCAGGTTAAAGATCTTTCATGGATTGTCCTTAGATTAACACTTGAAGACAACACCAATATGACACCTATTAACAACAATACAATGCCCCTCAATGACTCACCAATGGACCCTGCACTACAGCTGCTATAACAATCCACACTGCTACAGTCACCACTACAACCCACTATTCTGGATGAGACATTCTCTACTCTTGCTTCAATTGACCACAAGTTGCATGAACAGGCAAAAAAAACTCTCTGTGCTTGTGGATCAGTTAGGGGAACAGGGGCAACAGGAGATGGTCCTATGGGCACTAAACATTGAATTTCATTGGTTGGCAAGGAACAAGGCAAAGGTTGAGAATCTAGACACCAAGGGGGATGAGACAAACCAAATGCTTCATTACAAGCTATGGAAAAACCTTGGTCATGTCCAAGAAGCCCTAATGAGCATCATGATGACATTGAAGGAGTGGAGTCCAGAGGATGCTCATAAGAGCATGTGGTGGAAATCATCCATACTGGTAAGCCTGTACATGTAACCAATATCTTCAGTCACTTAGCAAAAATAGAGCACAAATTTCACCTAGGATTACAAGATACTAACCTGGCAATACTATTGCCTATGCTAATTGCAATTGTCTTTAATGTATTTGGCCATGTGACATGTTCTTGATCCAATGCTCTACCTTGGCTATTAAACCTCTTGTTAGCTATCATCCTTGATGAGCCCCAAGGTTCAGCAGAGGGATACCCCCCTGCTGACATCTGCATGATCTACAAGAAATTTGACCTTGACCCATTGACCCACACCTATGCAACATGCCCCTGGTGTTACTACACATACATACCCTTTTGTAAAAAAGGGAATCAAAGTACCTACCTGGAGCATTGTACTTTCCAGTGGTACTGTGGTGGAAAACTTTGTGGTTACTTGCTGGTGAAGACAGTAAAGCATGGCAGAACCAAAGTTGGTAAACCCATAAACCTGTTTGTGGTTGAAGATTATGGAGGCTTTTTAGCAGGATTGTTGAGTTGCCCTGGAATGGAGCAAGCCATGGAATGTGGAATGCTGCTAAATGAGAAAGAACAGCTCTGGGACATCAAAGATGGCATGGGAATTACAAAAAGCAAAAGACCAGACAGCAAGGTTTTCATGGATGGACTGAAATGGAGTGACCTCTGTCTTGTGTGGAGTCTTTCAATTGACTGGTTCAACCTCTTTGAAAACAAAGTTGCCAGGAAAAGGAAATCTGTGGGTTCAATTACAATAAGTATCCTCAATCTTCTCCCAAGCCTATGGTACAAGTCAGAAAATATCTACCTGGTGGGCATCATCCCTGGACCAAGAGAACCTTCACTTAGCAAAATCAACCATTTTCTCAGACCACTAGTCAATTTTTTCCTGACAGCCTGGAAGACTGGGACTTGGTTTATGGAGATGGCTATTCATACTACTGGTTGCCTAGTATGATCTGTTATTGCATTGGTGGTTCATAACTTGCCTGCTCCTCATAAAGTTAGGGGCTTTGCAGCCCCAACATCACACCACCTCTGTAATCTGTGTAAACTATCAAAATCTGAAATCAGCAACTTCAACATGGATAGTAGTTGGGAGCACCAAACCTGCAAGAAAGAGTGTGACAAGATTTTCAAAGAAACAGGAGTCTGCTGGTCCAAGCTGCTTCACCTACCCTACTGGGATCCTGTTTGTTTCCTTGCTATTGATTGGATGCACAATCTTTTCCTTGGTCTAGTACAATTTTAATTCAAGAACCTCATTGTTATTGACAAGCCTGAAAATTTGAATATACAAAGGATGCAAATGCTAGTGTTCAAATCACCCAGCCTTATGGAACTCAAACATGGGATGAAAATTTTGCAGGAAACTTCAACAGAGCTTGTGCTGAAACATCTGACAGCCCCTGTCCTCTTCAAGCTTCTGGAAGAGAAGAATAGTGCAAGTGACTTATTACATTCTCAGAAGCATCCTATGAAGAAACAGATGATTGACACACTCTTGGTAAGCCCCCAATCACCAATGTATATGCAACCAGCTAACATGAAGAAGTCTTTGGGCACAGAGTTGATCCACACCATATATATTGACCATGATATGGGAACAAATCATATCATCCTTGGTGAAGATCTAATAGAGCAGCAATGTCAGGGGGTGCAGATTGATAATGCACAAAAAAAATCATATAAACCCTTGACCAACAATGAATGAAATTCAAACCTGCTTGGAAACAGTAATCAGGCCATCATGGCATTGAGGTACTTCAACCAGAATTGGTGATGTGGAACAGGGAAAGTTAAAAGCAGATCAATGGCAATCAAGCATGGAGTTTGATCTGCCCATCATCCTCTACAAATTGTGGGGTCAGACTGATTGCAATAATGAACAAAGAGATCAAAAAAAGAGATTGGCAGAGAGCTCCATGCCCTTGGTGATGGCAATAAGGTGGGAAACATCTCATGTAACATCAGGGAGGCATGCACAATGGTATGCAAAATACATGCATACTTACCTCAAATCCATCAAGCAAGTATTCCCTGACCTTACCTGGAGACCAAATCACCTTGTTGCATTACATATCCACAAATATCTTCTCAGATATGGTCCAATGCATAGATGGTGGATGTTTTCATTTGAGCAGATCATCAGGGTGTTGCAGAAGACCAAGATGAATAATAAGATACATAGGTAAGAATATAGAATCATTCAATTTTGTGTGAAACTTACCAAATGAATGGAAGGTGAAATTGAAGAGACCATGCTCTTGACATTTTGTGCCAGTGCAAAAGTCAAAGCTGTCCTTTAACATCTGGATCCTGGTGCTGTTGTTCAATGCATGGCAACAATTCTGCAAAGGTGCAGGTCTACACAGGGTGATGCATCATTTGATGCAGATATTAGCTTTCTTCAAGACATGATGGACAGTCACCCACCAACCAATGACAGGAATGAAATGACTTCAACCTCTGTAGAGGCAGCTAATATCTTGCTGGCTGGAGGAATTAACTACCCAGAAAGTATAGTTGAAACCTACAAACATTATCAGTTATCAGGCATATAGTTTGCAACATGCAAAGCATCAAGTACAGATTACTACATATTCTCAAAAAATGAGGGAACCCCTTTATCCAGAAAGATCAAGCACATCTTTGGAGTTGCATCAGTAAGTGGAGGTGAAAAATGTTTCATAGCAATTTACAGAAACCTACTTATACCAAAAGGAATGGAAGATCCATTCTGAACATACTGCAACTTTGGTGCTGGTTTGTGGAGTGATAGGTATTTGGATCACTTGGGGTTATCCCTCTCCAGCAAGGGGGTGTTTGTCATGTGATAAGCATGCTGTGAGTCATGGAGTACAAATGATGAAGGCCTTGGATAGGGTGAGTAGTTGCATGACAAATGGCTGCACCACTTACATCTTTAGTAGGCCTTTGATGGTGTAGACAATGGAGTGTCTATAGACTAGGTATTAAGGCATCCATATCATGTTTTGAGGGTAAATATCTACTGACACTATACACATTTCTCTCTTAATAGTTTACTACTACTGTGTTACATATGAAAGTACTTGATATGATGTTGATATGATGTAAGTTAATACTAATACTATGAGCACATTGTATTACTAGTGGATGATAATGAAGAAAGGAAAAGAACCAACATGAAAAAACCTGGGACATAAATAGTGATGGGTAATTCAAACTCAGAAATGATACTCTGCACTCAGAGTGGTAACAATCCTCTTCAAACTCCATATACAGACCACTTTGATAGCACTACAGCTAATCTTGTGTGTAGCACATTGTACAGATAATCAATAGTGTACATAGTACAAAAACATACAGATACAATATGAGTCACATCAGAAAGCTGATACTTCAATACCAATTGGTGTTTGAAAGGCCACATGTCCTAGAAACATATCATGCAACTGTTTACCCTCCTCATCACCCTCAAATGAGCTTAGTGGTAACCTGACACTCTGTAATGCAGGAAAGGCTCAAAGCCATGTCCCACAAAGCAACTGAAAACAACATCAGCCTCAATAAAAGCCATTATTTGCAACATTTACAATTTGGGTAGCATGGGATGCATCTTCATCAGGAAAGAAATTGCAAGTGATTTTGAGATGTCAGATCCAGCAAGTGTGTTTTTCGTGATTGGGAAATTCAAACTTTTTGTGAGAGATGGCATGTGGAAGAGTGATTTTCAGGAGGTGAAGGCCTGGAAATGAGCAGGTGCAATCTAGCACTGTGGAGATGAATACTTGAGGTGAAGCCAACTCTGAGAAGTAGATGAAGAGTGACCTCACAGACCTGGTGTCCCAAATGAGTCTTGCAATCATGGTGATGCACTCTGGGGGGAGTGCCAAGATGAGCCAAGCTCAGAAGATCAACAGGATGTTTTCTGCTGGTATACCTGCATGTCAGATCTCCAAAGGGAAAGATGTCAAATCAGGAAATGGAGGGATGGTTACACAGGAAGGTTGAGATTGTTCTGAACAGGTGTTATGGATGTATATTTGTTGCTTGCTTTATGTCTCTTTTCTTTTCCTTTTCTTTTTCCATTCTTAGCCCCTGACAGGGTGTACATGTTGGCAATGGCTGGCATCTAAGTATATGTTTATCTTTCACTCACAGGTATATGGACCCATTTGATCTTTCACTTCTTCACTGACTCACAGACTATGCTTTTACCTTTTGATTTCTTCCATGACATCACACATGTCACAATTGGACTTGCCTCATGCCTAGGGCATGGTGGCCCCTATGATCATTTATCTTTAGATCTGCCACACCATGCACCTATGGTATGTTCTCTTCATGATCTACACATGTATGGCTATGCTGCCACATTCTCACTGGATGTGCATGGACACTTTATCTATGATCTGTACAATATGTGGACAAACATGTAAAGTAGTATATAAGCCCATAGGACCCCCAAGGAACTCCTCAGTTGAGTTCTCTTGCTTCTCCCCTCAGAGTTCCATAGCAAGATAGACTCCTTTCCTACCTTTTCTCTTTTTGTGAACACTTGCACCTTGCATGTTCACACTTCTTATTTCACTCTCACACTTTCATCCACACCAGACACCAGACTATGGCTCTGAGTGTTTCAACAGGCACTTGAAGTCCAAGTCAAGATTGGTTAACAGAGAAAATTTCAATAGAGAAAACAGCTTGTCCTACATGGTGGGGCTGAGACCAGTTTTTTGAAGGGACAGATGCTTGATAGGAGATTGCTGCAGTATGGCAATTATCACCAAGATCATGCTGGGGAGGAAAGTAAGGAGAGAGTCAATTCAAAATGTCTCAAGGTGACTTGAGCAAGGAAGAACAGCAATACTCTTGGGAAATATAATGAGGGAAGGGGGAGGGGATGTGGGGCCAGTGAGCAAGACATGGAAACACTGTGATGCTATCATATTCTGTGCAAGTGTTGCAATTGACACAGTCAACATGGATTCCAGGTTGCACAATAGAAAGTAGCAAAGCAAGTGGCCAACTCCTGGAGTGCACACAACAATATCCACAGCATGTAGGTGAGAGTCATTGGTAGTGTACAAAAAAATATTATTCAGAGGAACAAACAACTCCAGACATCTCCAGACAAGAAGGGCACAGAGATGAGACTCCTGGACTGAAAGCCAGTATTTGGCTGGTTTGAACCCACTGGTTCCAAGGAAATACAGACCTGAGACTTCTCTGAAAAGGACTAAGCCTTGAAAACAACTCCAGATATCTCCAGACAAGAAGGGCATAGAGATGAGACTCCTGGGCTGAAAGCCAGTATTTGGCTGGTTTGAACCCACTGGTTCCAAGGAAATACAGACCTGAGACTACTCTAAAAAGGACTGAGACTTGAGTACATGTTTTCAAATCATCTGCCTGAAGAAGCTTGATGATGTGATGAAGAAGTTCATTTGGGAGCACCAAGATACTTGTAGGAGTCTAGCAAGGATGTCAGAAGAGTATTGAAGGAAATATTTAACTTATGTTGGCTGTGGTCTGGTGAATAGGACTCAAGGCAGACAAATGTACACAAGATGGAAAACAGGGATGCTTAGAGGAGAGGTTTTCTGTGTAATCATTTCATTTCTGCTTGAGGAAGGGGGAATAAAGGGTAGTAACAGAAGGGATGGCAATAGAAACTGAACAGATTAAATAGCAGTGGTGTGGTGATTGGAACTGGTTGCCTGCCCCCACAGTGATCAAAGTGGGCAATGGATTGGATGGAAGGACTGTGGAGAGGGAACAGGTCAATAGATGCTGCTTGAGATAGGGAGATTCCATGGAATTGTCAGTGTCTTGTTTGTGCTTGAGTAGTCCATCAGGTAGAACCTCACAAGGTGTTCTATCTCAGATAAGCATGGTTGAGGGTGCATCTGAGGAATTGATGGCATTGTCAAAGTGCTTGCCACCAGGGAATGTCTTTTCCCAGGTAGCATTAGTGAGTGAGGAACCAAGGGGAGAACTGGTGGTTTTCCAGGATACAAAGCCATCATAGGACTCAGAATGTGCTTCAATATTTGATATTAGCCATGAGTACCCATGAATCAACCAGGGGGAGATACAGCAAAAAGGGGGAACTTGGAATCTGGCAGAGTCATGATAAATTCCAATGCCTGACATATATTAGCAAATGGGACATGCATGGTGAAGGACATCACTTACTTCCAGATGATATTGAGCATAGAACATGCTACTAAATGAATTTCCCATGATTTCTTTGCTCGAAGGGATTGGTGTGAATGGATATCATTTCAATCCTTTTAATGCTACAAATACAATATGGCTAGCTTTGGTAATTATTGAAATTTGATGAACATACCATATGGTGAGTGGGTTGAGATGCACACATAGTGGTCACCTACATTGTATATCATAACAGTAGCCAACAAGACAATAGTAATCTGGTACAGCAACAGTGCTCAAGTGGCTATGATAACAATTATAAGCTAAGCATGGCAATTACCCTTGGAATAGCATATCAAAGATAATAAGGTTGGAAAACACCATCCTACAGGGGGAATGAGTGAATGGATATGGTCAGAATGAAAAGGATTGCACAAGAACATCAATGGCCAATTGCTGCTTTTGTGATAAAAAGGTACATTGATGTAACAATTGTGGTGCAGTTGCAATCCATGAATCAACATGATCTATGACTTAACAAACATCAAATACTGTTAAAAGTGTACTGTAGGTACTTGTGCCAATAGCTGTGGTTTCAATGCTTGATTGCTGTATATTATAGAGGTTAAAGTGACTAATGCTAGTACATGTTGCTAATATGTGTCTACTACAGGTACTACAATTGAAGGTGAAAAGTGAGAAAGTGGAACTGTGTGAAACATTTGATCATAAATAGTGATGAGCAATTTTGAATTCAGCAAGCACAGTGAGCACACTGGTCCTGTGCACTTCTAACCTGACTTTGAAATTGCTGATCACTATTCATGACCAAAATTTTCACATGACTTCTCTTTTCTGCTTTTCACCCTTTCCAACACTATCAGAGTACACACATATATTAGTTAGCATTAGCAGTATTTAACCTTTTAAGTAATGAATCACATTTAATGATTAGGGTATTGCAACTGCAACAATTGGTACAGTACCTACAATATGCCTCTTACCTAGGTGGTATTTGACTTTGTCATAGATCACCTATGGATTGCAACCACAACACAATTGCAATATCAATGTGACTGTTTATTACAAAAGTGAAGATCAGCCATTGATGTCTTGGTGTGACCCTTTTCATTCTGATTGTATCCACTCACTCATTCCTCTGGAGGATGACATTTTCCAACCTTATTATCTTTGGTATGCTATTCCAGGAGTAATTGCCATTCTTAGCTCATAATTGTTATCATAGCTACTTGGGCACCATTGCTGTATCAGATCCCTGTTGTCTTATCAGCTACCATTATGATGTGCAATGTAGATCTTGGACAGGATGATGGTATGTTCATTGAGTTTCCAATCAAGTAAAATTACTGATTCCAATTCACAAGTCAGTCTTAGACAATATAAGATATGGTATTCAATCCATGGAAGTGTAACCATGCTAGCAACCCCCCATTCTGACATTCACTACCAGCCATATCATCACCCTCCTGCTGTTTTGCACATATCTTGCATAGTGATGTCCCCAACCTTACTTTTATCACCAATAGACTTATCTGCAACTCACTCCTATGACCAATTCATATCTCCCCCCCTTTCACCCATGGACCCTCCCACCTTTCCCCAACATCATATCTGTCCCGACTTTCAGAAAAAATCAAATGCACAGTCTGTGCTGCTCATTCTTTGACTGAAGAGCTTGACAAGTTCAAAGTTGTGATTTGCAATCACATTGATTGGTGTGTAGAGGAAGCAGTAAAAACCATGCTAACAGGAGTAACAGGGTGTCCCCTACCACCATTGAAAAGGATGAAGATGTTTTCATGGCCAAACCTCAGCCCACAGAAATCACCAGAAATAATGTATTGCTGAAAATGGTGAGTTGTAGCAGTCATCATTGTCTGATCTGCTTAATGGTTACTAGGGAAGCATGTATACCCTGCTCCATGTGGTTGATCATGCCATGTGCATGACTTTCAAAGCCATCCCTCTTGAAGCCAACCCAGTGCCCTCATATGGTTTGTTCTGCTTGATAAGTTGCATCACATTGTTTATAACATTTTTTGTAGATCCTGAAACTTGCTGCATGCCAGGAGAGTGGAAGGATACCAATGCTTCCAAATGATTTTGTATTGCCAGGTAGTTACAAGACCTATGTAGATATGTAATGTACAAATGGGGGGTAGTGGACTGCTGAAGTGTATTAGAAGTGGGGTAGTATCAAATGTACATAAATGTAACTTGCTGACAATCAATTATCTGAGGTAAGCCATGTGGACTTTCATCTGAGATTAAAATCAGTCATCACTATTTCAGATAAAAAATTTCACATGATCACCTTTTCCTGCTTTCACCTCTACACTGCTACTAAAACAGGGAATAGAATACAACAACCATTTAGTCCTTGTAGAAATAATACAAGAGAGTACATATGTTTATGGATACAATTGTGCCCATTTTTAATATTCATTCTGTTCTGTAGGTTGACACTACATTAGCCCTTTATTGAGGTAGGAAACTCTACACAACCATGTCCAAGGCTAAATCCCTCCATTGGAGCTATCATCATTACTTTGCCCCCCTTGTTTGTCAGTTGATTTTCCCCCCTGAATGTGTAACCTCTCCATCTCCACTCATCCAACACAAGGTTTTCCCCCTTGACAACACTACTGGTTAGCAGTCACAGCCTGCAGAAGTCCATCCACAAGCAAATCCTTCTCAAGAAAAAGTGTTGATTCCAAAGCCCCATAGTGAAGTTTCTAGACTCAATTGTAACAGTTACAATCTCCAGGACAAACTTGGATGATCAGTTGCCAACTACAATGAGCTGTGTGTAAGTTGATAAATCTTCATCTGCTCACCATCTAATCTATCAATTTTATAGTTGTTCATCAACCAACTTGCTCAGAAGCATCTGATCATAGGTAAACTGTGGGGTAGACAAATGATGAGTCAGCTCAAGCTCATTTTTAATAAGGTCAGTATCTTCCACCCACTTTTTATCTCACTAAGGTGTTTGTAGATGAGAGAAAGATACCCCTTATTAAATCAATACAAAGGGGATTAGATTGTTTCCAATTTCCTAAGGTTATTTTTGAAGAACCAGTTGGGGTGGAGGTGAGCAACTTGTATATTTACTCCAATCAATCCCACTAGTGCTGCCATTCCAGTGGGATCCTTTTTTGGTACCAGTACCTATATATCATATATCATATTCATACTGATGATGGGCATTTGCCCCCTTTTGTCATTAACAAAATGTATTGAGTGCCATACCTATTTTATTGTCTGGATATGATGCTATCTATGTAGTCATAGCAATCCTGTCCTACGATCCCTTCAAACAATGTGTATTCCTATTTTGTTTCCCTTCAATTGTTTATACTGATACTTATACACTAGTACAACTGCCATGATGTTTCCACACTCTTCAATGGCTGCTCAACCTGGCAATAACAGTGTAAGCTGATCAACTCCATGTTTGTACCATTCTGACCAAGTCTCTTTAGTTTTACTTGAATCTTACTCTAACATGTCATATCAAGGCCATTGATGCCCTTGTGGTTAGTCTGCAGGGCTCCATGCTTCTGAGCAGAGGTACAATCATTTTCCTGCATAAATTTATTTACAAGGGCTTTTATAGGAAATGACAGCCATGCCATGGTATGGAACCTCAGTACAGGAGAAATGATTTAGGATCTCTGCCTACCTTTTGTAGGCTATATATCCTGTCTTGCTTGGATCAAGCTCTCTGATGGGGAAGAAAATGCCTTGGTTTTTGGCACATCAGACAGTAACATTCATCTTTATGAACATGCAGGCAGTCAGCCTCACTTTATGTTTCAATTGATTACCATCATACACAAAGGTGTTATTGAGTTGCTTGCATGGGATCCTATCTATAGCTATCTGGCTAGTGTTGGCAATAGCAAGCTTGGAATCTGGAAAGTTAGTTCAGAAGCCAGTGAGTCCCACTGAAGTAAGTTGTTGCCCTGCCTCATAATATCACTAGAGTCATTTGTCTTGCTGCCTATCAATTTCAACAAACCACCTTACATTACCTATTTCATATACTTCTACAATGATGGTTCAAGTGTAATGATATCCTATCTCAAAAGTGGCTTAATGTACATCTTTTTTTTTTCACCACTGACCTTTTGTCATCACTATTGCAATGTAGATATTGCTACTGCATCAACCCTTGGCAGTTGAAGTGAAAGAAAAAGGTCAATAGCTGCATGTAAGTCATTGTCTTTCATCATTCATGGAACTTATGATCTATCCACTTATAGTGGTAGCATGTATTCAAATGAACAACAAATTTTAGTGTCCAATTTGCATGATAGTATTGACAGATATATCCTCCCTACCATGTACCTGTTGAGAATGTAGCATGATCTCATGATATATGATCACCTGACTTCTGTCTAGAATGTCAAAGAATGTTCCAGAACCTTTAGGATCATGTTGGAAGACATAGGAACAAACTGGAACCTGATAGGAACAAACCAGGTTACCAATCATGCTTACATGAATGAACACTGTCATATTTGAAATAGAGAGCTTTATGCTATTGGTTAGAATACAATGGAACATTGTAGAGTGTACTAGAATGTCACATGACTTCATTTACTGTAGTAAACATGTACATACAACCTAGCATGTATATAAGGTGGGCTTTACTACCCAACCTCTCTCTTTCTTCAGTTCCCTCACAATTCACTGAAGCAGTTCAATACTACTCTTTCCTCTACTTGTTACCTTGCTCTACCTGCTCAATAGCAGAGACCTCTGCCTATCCAGAGTAGTGCTCTCATCTTATCCTTCATGAGTCCATCTCACAAAGAGACTCTTCCTCAATTACTTGCTATGATCAAGTGACTTCCCCATCAGCTCAGACTTTGGATATTTACTACTATCTTGAAAGTAACAGGCTCAAAGTTACCACTAGATGACCTCCTCATCATTCCCTTTCAAAGCTTAGTTGCTAGCAAAGAATTGGTAGTCATGGGTGAAGATGATGGGTTCACTCAGGTTTTTGAGCTATAAACAGGTGTATTTAGAGGAAAGCCAGATCATGAAAATGGTAAGTAAATTTGATGGTTCTATTCTTTTGCTGATGCATTGGCTGCAGCTGGTGATCTCATTACTGCTGTTACTGTAAGTTCACTCTTTTTCCCCCTTTTTCCACAGGATTGATTTCCTTCAGGTATGCAATGTGCTGCACAGCTGTCTTTTTCGGACACGAAGCACTTGAACAGTCACAGTAGTGTAAAGGTCTGGTGTCAGCACAAGATGGAAGTGTGTTGTTGCCATGTTTTATTTTCAGCAGTTTTTTAAGTAT
Source organism: Heimioporus aff. retisporus (assembly GCA_038094615.1). NCBI lineage: Eukaryota > Fungi > Basidiomycota > Agaricomycetes > Boletales > Boletaceae > Heimioporus > Heimioporus aff. retisporus. Next base: position 5,615 of record JBBPUI010000049.1, on the reverse strand, counting down.
CTACAGCAACCATGTGCACTGCAAGTGACATCCAATATGCATGCCAGCATTTTCAAGCAGGCCCTTCTATTCATGGTAATCTGCATCCTTGTGAATATCTTCATGAGGTATCCCCCATCATCATTACCTGAAGATGTATCTGTTTTGGCATAAGGCTTTGACCATTGTTTGAAGTTCAATAGTGAAGATTGTAGCAATACACCTGACTTTGTTTCAGTATTTGTTGATTCCAGCACCAATCTGATAGCTAACAATCCTGTCTAATATTGCCTTTTCTATTTTGCCTTACAATAATTGTATATACATAATCTCCTTTGTGCAAGTGGGATAATTACTCTAGTTTGATGGTATTGTGTCCTTTTTGTGGTCAGCCATTGTTTGCTTATAATTGTGGATAGGTGGGCTAGTACTCTTTCCAAATCAAGTAAATTATTCACAAGATGACCGTCACTACAAATTGGCACATCAAGCATGATCATAACTTTTTGCCAATCCACTTAGTACAAGCCCATAACACACTTTAAGCATATAGTAACCAATCATAAGCATGTAGTAGACTGTGAGTGAAGCAAATTGATCTGCCTACACCATTCTAAGCTAATCAGTGCATGTAGAGTGTCCACCACAAATATAAATAACACCTCTATCAGTGTATATGGCCAATTCATTCAACCAGCCAGCTACTTACTTGTCCACTATCTGGGCTCCAACACATGTGTTCTGATGGACTGCATAAATGCATGGAAATACATTATAGACTTTGCATGTGACAAGATCAAAATTCCTGCACTTGACACAGCCCTTACAACTACAATAGGTGGAAACTCTTGCTGAGAACTCCTGAGGGCTTCCAAGAGGAAGATGATATGCTTGGAGCTGCAGCAGTGGTGGAAGCTACAATAAAAAATTGTGGGCTCTCATTTTCCTTTTCAGTTTCCGGTGAGTTTGAGCATCCTTGCAAATCTTATGATTGCTTATCCCAATAGAATTAACAAATAAATGTCTGAGAAGCTCAATGCAGGACTCATCAGCACATAAACATTCCAAGATAGCTTCTCCATATATCAACACATACTTTATGACTTATGGGCATGTTTAGGTCTCTCACTACATGGATTTGGAAGCCCAGGTCAATGACAATGAAGATAAGAATAATGACAACTCTATTGCCAACAAGGGTGGTAGGTAATTCCCATTTGACTTTCAACCTTCAATGTCTATTTTGGTCCTCAGACAAGTTCATTGTCCCTAATGGCAATGGCAAATCATCTGGATCCACCTCTCAATCATTGACTCAATTCACGCTAATGATGATGTGAAAGTCTGATGAAATCATTGATGACCTTGCATGGAGATATGTGCATGTCCTACAAGATGAAGACAGTTCCATTGATCAAGTTGATGAAGAGATATGGGAGGCTATTCACAAATGGACTAGTGGTGGCCCCTTTGGTAACTTTGAATGGCTCATTGAATTAATCAACATCAACTATGGCAAGCATGTGGGAATAGGATACTGGGAGGACCTGGTATCAACCTTGACACATGTCACTGCCTTCCACCCCAATGCCATGTAGCCAGACCCCCCACATCTTCCTGAGTCAGTAGTAGAAGATATACCCAATGATGTGCAGGTGGATCTGGATTGGCCCCATCCCACCCTAGCATCAACAGGAGAAGAAGAATTTCACTTAGAAAAAATGTAGTGGGTTAGAATTGTTCCAGGTGCATACATACAGTCAATATTAATTTAGTATTGATCTCTTTTACAGCATCCTCAGTTGAGTATATTGCAAATGTTTGAAACAAAGTGCAGCAGATGCAAGCATCTCCAGTATCCTGTCTTCCTGGTCACATCACACTGTGGGCTCTAGATCAGTGCTCCCTCCCTCCCACACCAGTTGTGTTTGAAGCTGGATATGAGTTCCTCCCAAGGAACATGTCCTGCCTGCAGATATATTCAATTTGACCCCCTGTCTATGCTTGGCATGGTGTACTATCACTAAATGTGGTAGGTACAAGGGAGATCTGGGATATGTCTTGTTGTATGAAGAAAAGGTCAACATCTTGGTAGCATCCTGGGAGCTGGGGGCATCTTCAAAGAAATCTGGCAACAGGGTTGCCCTTGACTTTCATGTGTGAAAAATGTTTACCCCTCAAACACACCAACCATTCAACTGCTTGTTACAACATGGCCAAAACAGCTATCTATATGGTTGCCACACCTACATCACTGGACTCCTGCACATGTGGCTTCCACTTCAAAATATCCACATGCTTGAGACTCTGCCATCTCCTCACCAGATGTGGTAGCACATTCAATTGCAAATTAACCCTACCTTCATGAGCCATACACTGAAGGATCATAACTGGCTGTTCTGGAAGACTGGTGACAAGATAGTCATTAACAACTCTGCTCACCCAGACACTTGTGGAGTGCTTCATTCAATTGATCTTGAAAGTGGTTCAGCAATGGTCAGGACATTGGATGGGTTAGAAAAGTTTGCAGCACCACTTGTGGACTTGGAGTGATCTATCTCAATCAGAAACACCTTGCATATCATCAGTGATAGTCATAGCAATGTGCTAAATGTCCATTACCAGGACATAGGCAAGTTTGGCATGGTCATCAATGGTGATCCAATAACTCATGAGGTAACACTCATTGATAATACCAATGCACCAGTACAATCCCCATTGATGCTTTCATCCTCATCTTCATGTTATTCACCCAGATCCTTGCACCCCCTTACCTCCTGGAATTCATCATCCTCCACCTGCCACTCCCCAGACCCTCCATCCCTGCCACAAAAAGATCGACCAATGATATTCTGATTGGCAACACCATTATTTATCCCTCAGCAACTGGTGCCCTGATATGTGGCATGGTGAGGTCTCACCATCATGTATGCTTCAGCTGCACATTGCCAATAAAAAACACTTCCACAGTATCACTGTACCAGCAACATCAGTCATGATGCATGTTCCTCCAGTTAGCCTGATATTCACTCAAGAATGAGGCTACAATGTAAAGCAAGGAGATGTTATTGTAGTAGTGTGTGGCAGTTCAAGAGGTAGAAAGGGTATTGTTCAGGAAGTTGGCCTGGATGAGAAGTTGTTGCAGGTTATTGACCTATTTATGTCAGTGCATCTTGGAGTACATTCAATCCACTTACAAGTTCACTCATGATTACATTTAGCATTCTTTCCCAATCCCCATCAAATTCACTATGCATGATAGCTTGGTGTCAGAATATGATGAAAGTCATTGCTATCATAACAAGGAGGTATTTATTATTAAAGGGGAGCTACAAGGATGGCAAGGAACAATTCTGATGATCAGGGAAAATACAAACACCTGTGTGGTTGCCCCTGGAAACAGACCTCAGTTGGTCTGTAACAAAGATCATGTTGTAGTGAGGTAAGATTTCTTTTCATTAATACATTTGTGTTTTGACATGCAGGGTAGGGGGGCTGGTATGACCCTTGCAGGCAGAGTATTAAGCCTGGGTGAAGTGTCAGAAATCATGACCACCTTCTAGTATTGTCATATCAGTCTAAAACACTACCCCTAACACTATCTCAAGATTCTGTAGATCCCCCTTCTGGCCCATGGGTGGTTGACATGGACAACATTGCTGCATGCTCAGAGCCAAGAGCCCTCCTAACAAGTATATTGCTTTCTCACTTTCATTTCCTTTAACTGATGGCTTTTAGAGCATGATTTTATACTTGAGCCAATCATGAAAATCCAGCTTCAGGGATACCACACCTCATTCAAGATTTTGGGTTGGCAAGGTAGCTATGATGGTCGCATGGTGAAAACTGAGGTTCCAGATCCTTTGCAGTTGGCCACAGACAGGCAAGTACCCCAGGGTTATCTTGCTGTGCAAGTAACATCTTACACAAGGGGGGCTGTGCTTCTCCAAATAAACATCCCAAAGATGTTTAGAATGGTATGCCCCTTGCAAGAAGAACACATTGTGTATGGTTATCTGACATGAAGAGGGAGCCACAAGCATACCCATCAGTACAGTGTGGCAAACTTGGATAGTTCTCCACCAAGTGAGAAACAGCTGCCCTGGGAATGGATAATTCATGTAGAGCTTCTGGCATCATAGGCTACCACTAATATTATACTTTGCACTACACTATTATTATTTCCTAATCTAAATCTGACTGGATGTCAAAGGAATTGACTAATATCACTAGTACCTATACTAATCCACTGGCAGAGATTCATTTCTTAGTTTGAAATTGGCCATCACTATTTAAGCCCCAATTTTTCTCACATTGGTTCTTTCCTTCTTTCATTGATTGACTAACCCACTGCTAATATACTAGTGATTACAGTTACTGCACCCTTTAGCATAGTAAATGTAAAGAACAAAATACAATATGTAAGTTACTGTGGTGATCACCATTGCTACCAAGAAGCAAAAGACCAGTGTTATGGTAAGGTTTACCTATCCTATTGCTGAACAAAAAGTAGCCACTACTTAGGTATCAATAAATGCATGCTCTTCAGCATGTGTGTTCAACAACAATTAAGGGCAGTACAATAAATGTCTTCATCCTACCACATTGCTCATTCTCATTTGCAAGCATCATTATGTCTAATTCTACAAATGCTCCCAACAACCTCAATGTTCCTAGGCTGTCAATATCCAACACATTACACAAGATTGCCACATTCAATCAGACTGATGGTGGGGATCATGACCTACAAGAATCCTCTCCCCACTCCAAATTGCCAGATGCATTGCAAGCCATTGCATCATTTATGCAGATGGTACATTATACCTGGTTCCAGTCTGATGAATGATACATATAGGTGGGGGAGTTCACAAGACACAATGCTGCATGGGTAATTAACACAGTTATCCAGTGTGTGCCTTTCCTTCCAGCTCAAAAATGTCAAAGCTCAGGGAGCATCCACCAATCCAATTCAAGTACCAACATACCATCCATACCCACACTTCCAACCCTTGAGAAGAGGCTGGGAAGCCACCACCCCCCCTCAGTCCCAAATCACCAAAGGAAACAATGTTGCTACACCCCCACATCAGCAAAACATCCTTTTTGATCCAAAATGTCCCTATGTGTTGTGCAACCAGCTTTATAGCTATGACTTCAAAATTTTGTACAGAAGCCAGTATATATGTAGAGATTGGACTTTAAAAATTTTAGCCCAAGTCATGACTGAAAATGTTGAGATAAGTAACTCCTATTTCTCTGCAAAGGTCTATATTACTAGGTACCTTGCTGTAGTGTCTGTACAGCCCTGTGGACCTCTGCCAATGTGAAGGTCATTTTGCTGATGTACCCCTATCTAACTCCAATTCACCCCATTTTCCAGCCAATGGGTTGTCCTACTCTCCTCTCCTAATCAGTCTGTCCCCAGTACCCATCTGCTCTCCACAGGTGGTAAGTTGAATGTATGTATTCTGTTTCTAATTATTTCCTGATTGTCTTGTAGATAGGGGCCAGGATTGATGCTATATCCAATCTGCTAATTGTTACGCTTGGTCCGGGTAGGAACGATCGTAGGCTCAAAGAACTGGAACGCAGGGTCAAAGGTTCTAGGTGATAACGGGGTTCTTGCCTTGTGGGGC
>JBBPUI010000048.1:0-50582 GCA_038094615.1 Heimioporus aff. retisporus | reverse complement strand
CTGAGGGCGTTTTTCGCGGCGAACGCGTACACTTCGAGCGGATGAACGGCGGCGTTGGCGAGCAGATGGGCGTGAAAGGTTCGTCGGAGGGGATCTGAGAGCTCGTATTTATCAGCCAATCGGAGCATGTCCGGGAGCAGCGGAAATGGGATGAGTGCCCCTTGATATAATGAAACGGGTTTTCCCATCCGGCGGGTTCGAGGAGCGGATGGGGAAAGTGAGGGCGGTGGGGGCGGGTGGTGCAGCAATCTGAGCAGCAGGCGTAGCGTGGTGACGGATTCGTCCAACTCTAGGACTTGGGCGGCACCTTGGGCCTCGTCCGCGTCGACGAGGTCGTAGCCCTGGTCGCAGCACAAGAACATGTCCCCTGTGATATCATATCGTTAGCTTTCTGTTTCGCTAGAAGGCGACAGATGGCGAACGAAAGACTTCGGATGTCCGCAGAGCATTCCTATGCACATAGAATTCCTGCTTGTCAGAGATCGACCTGACCCGAAAGTCGGGCGTTTCGGGCGAACGGAAGTCATCGAGCATGGTATCTCGAGCGCTGGGTATGGTAAGAGACAATTAAATTGCCATTTTTATAATCATCATCCAATGAGATCCACGAAGGGGCGACGTGGCCACACAGCTGGCCGCAGTAGATTGAAACCGCAACCAGACGAGTCACGTTAAATGGAAAAAGCCATTGTGTGTAGACGGGTGTTTCCATGCATTGCAAAATACATCGTAGACCTAAATCACGTATGACACAGCGTGAGACGACGAAATGATGTGGCGAGGTTAGAAGAGGGACAACAACCTGGAAAATCGAAAAAGGAAAAACCAAAGAGGTGAGGAGAGAAAGGGGACAAAGGGGATGCATGCCCAAAAGTGAGTGGAGTCATGAAGAGCAAATGGCGATGGAGGTATCATCAGAGAGGTAAAGGGGACTGCCAAAATCTAACACAGAAAGAGCCTGAAGAATATCCATCACATCACTACACACTTCGGCTTCTTAGGGTCCTTGGGGGGCTTATCACCCTGTTTGCCATTTGATCCGCCAGTCTCCAATCGTTTCGTCTGTCGTAGGGCACGGACGAGATTCGTAAAAAGTAGCTCCACGTTGTACGCGGTCCTGGCCGATGTCTCCATGAACTCGCATCCGAACGTCCGCGCAAGTGCGATGCCTTCTTCGCGTGATACCTCGCGTTCGTAGGTCTTGTCGCACTTGTTGCCAACCAACATGAAAATTGGTTTTTGACGCTTCACTTTGAGCATCGACTGCCGGAAGACTTCGAGCCGTTCGAACGTCGAACGCGAAGCGATCGAGTACACGAGTATGAACCCTTGACCCTCGCTGTAGGGGATGTCAAGTGGTCATCAGAGGAAGGGCGACATGGGGTACTGACCGTACCCATTGGTCTCTAAGGGTAGCGTACTCCTCTGAGGAGTTGGTGAGATCGAGGGGTCCGAGGGTGAAAAGAGAAGAGGTACCTTGTCCAGCGGTGTCAATGACCTCTACGAAGCACATCTTGTTGTCTACGATGAGCTGTTTCCTGTAAGCATCTTCTATCGTCGGGTCATAGGTCTTGAGGGGAGGAAAAATGAATCAAGAGGGGCACAGGAAAGCAGGGGTCATACCTCTGTGATGGAAGGGTGAGCGGGGGCGTTAAGGATGACATGTGCTGTGTGGACTCACCCACAAAGCAATTTAGGGTGAACTGAAATGGGATCGATCAGTGGGGGTGTGTTATGAGAGAGGGAGATACATGCTTGGACAGCCAATGCTGTTTTGCCTACACCACCATCACCCAAGACGGCCACTCGCCAACTGTCCATGGTTTGTCAACAGAGGAAAAAAACAGAGTCTTGTCGAAAAAGTAGGATTGGGAAAGAGGTGTGTGGGATGCGAACGAGTTCTATGGGCGGTGTTCAGCGTCAGGGCGGGGAGAGGGGAAAGGACTAACCTGGGTGCAGATGAGAAAAGGAAAGGGGAAGAAAGGAAGAATATGTCGTGCAAAATCGTGCAAGGTCGTAAAAATGAAGGCACTGTAGAGAGGTCAGAAGACGGCGTTGATCAAAGTCGCTCTCCTCCTTTCAAGCGTCTGCGAGTTTCGAATCCGGGATCACCCAAAACTCCTCTCACTTTTGTCCCTAATCCCCGCCAAATCTGGAAATAATGCACAATTATATTTACCCGCAATCTATCACGTATCACGTCTCTGCACCCTCCTTCTCCTTTGCTCGACCCTCCGCGGACGACTCGTGGCCGCTCCCGTTCCTCCCTGGCCTGTCCGACCCTCTCTGGACCCGAGGGTGCTCCCGAACGAGCATCCACTCGTCCGTGCGTAATTGTCCTGCCAGCCTCAAGCGGACCCTGCTTTCGTGGCGCGCTCGATGCCCGGATCTCACCACTCGTTTTCATAAACGTGCCATTTCGAGAAGCCGTAACGACAAGCCTGGAAGATTTCTGTGATGCTGGGACCCGCGGGATGGATTTGCCGTCCCGCGAGGACCACCTCAGATGACAAGACTTGCCGATCAAGGGGAATCAGAATCGGTTTTTGACGTTGCGAACGTCGCTTGCACAACCCCCAGAGCTTATTGCCACCGGAACAAAGCGTAATCGAGATAAGTAAGCCAAACGTCGGATCCAAGCCACTTGGCTTGGAAGAATGGAAAAAGAAAGTCATGCCACTCTGCGTTGTTATCCTGGTAGGGAAGTGAAGCGATTGATCCAATTTCTTCTTCCTTTCAGGCTCCAGCGCTGCCATGTACATCAGAAAATGGGGGTAAAGTTAGGTTTACAACACGCTTCTGCCTCGTTCTCGGCTGCGCTGAGGAATGGACCCGAGGATGCGAAAAAAATAAAATAAAGAAAAGAAAAAAAGAAAAAGAAAAAAAAAGGGTCAAAAAAAAAACGAGGGGGCAAACCGCAATCCCATCGATTGATCACGGTCAAGGTTCGCCATCAATAACAACAATAATCACTTGGTACCGAGGCTGTATGGGACCCAAGTTGCCGGGAATATCATGCAAAACTAATGTGTGCCGACTGATGCCGACATTTGATCAATGATGGGAAGATCCTGCGCGTGATGTGATCGTGGTCGTTTCGGCCATTGTCCAAGTACATTCCTGCGTCGATACCAAGCTAGGTGCACAACGAGAATCTTGGCACCAATAGCTTAAAAAGCCTCGTCCTGTATAGACAACCAGTTCGAAGTTCGAACCGTTCGTTCTCAATTCGACATGTATCTAAATAGCGCGCCCCTACTAAGCGACATTTTTGCCTTCAAATCTAGGTTTACACGACTCTCGAGATACGTTAAAGATAACGAACCGAACTGTTGTGGATTCGTCAGTTCCCGGCACTGACGTGGTCAACATGTGAATCTCCAGTTGATTTGTAGACAGTTCAAACAGTCCGACTGACAGCACCTAATAATGAATGTAGTAGGCCACTGTGGTCAGCGTCTTTTCTGTCGTTCAATGGTCCAGTGACCGGCACTGATCACCTAGACCGTGGCCCAACAACTCTGTGAAACGTCACGCGTCATGTATATATACACTTGACAGATCGAGGCTCAAACAAGGGGCTGCCAGCTGACAAGGATCGACACACACAGATCTCTATTGGCTAATGCTTGGGTACGTACTCGATGAATTGGCTAGAGGACACACTACAGGTATAGGTATGGGTAGCTCAATGCGTACCTCTATGCTAATAAGACAGTGGGGAGTGGCGTGTAATAAACATCGAATAAGAACCTCCAAAACCCGACAACGAAATAGTACGTGGTGGCGTTCGTAGACGCCGTGCACAGGATGGGGTACGGTCAGTCTTGTCGACTCAGTTCTCCTTGCGTCAAGTCAAGGATAAAGGTCGTCGTGAAATTCTGGGGAGGCTGGATGAGCTTGACCGGCTTCGCTGAGGAGAGGGCGGTATTTTGTGATAGGGAGGCAAACGGTCGGATAGGGCGAGAGGGCGCAAACTGGGGGTTACGGCGGGGCAGTTGTCTTGGGGGAGGGGAGAGAGACTTGTGGTCGGCCCCAGCCAGTGGGGAAGAAGCGTACTGAGGTGCGAGCGGTGAGCGCGTAGACGACATTGTTAGGGTTGCTGTCAAAAGAAGGGGTGAGGGGGAACGGCTAGACAAGAGGGGAAAGAGAGACTAACCCATGGAAAAGGATCGTGGATGACGGCGGTCTCAGACTTGCCGTCGTTTGGGTCGATTTATATGTGTTGCCAATTTGCTGGGGGTTTGAAAGAAGCGTCGTTTACGGACCTGTTGGGGTTCGGCAGTGGCGGACCAAACACCCACAAACAAAATGGCTGTGCAAAAGCAATGTGTGAATTTGTTTGTATTGTTGTTTGCATTTCAGATGTAACAAAGTACAGGTTCCGCACGAAAATATACACATCCAGTGTTGATGAAAAGAAGAAAAGGTTTATGCGCAGATAGATGATACACACCGAGGAACCTCTACTTTCCGACAAAAAAAAAAAAAAAGTCAGTTGCAAACAGAAGGAAAAAAAATTAAGAATTAAAGAGGAAGTGGGAAAATGTGGGTTAAAGGAAACAAAGTGGACGATGAGTCAAGATGAATGATGGCTTGTAAGTTTCAATTAAATGAGACTCCTGAGGTTGTGAATGATATCGTCCATGGAATAATACAACGCGGGCAACGTTGCGCCGGTGTCAGGTCACAAAAGCCCCTGTTTCGCGATCGCGCCCGATGTATACCCAATTAGGAATGACACGTTAACTGCCACAATAGTGCGTTGTGGATGATGATGAGATCGAAGAGAGCCTGTGGTGTTCGGGATATGGTGTCGAAGAGGTCCACTCTGGCAGTGAGACCGTCGAAATAATGCTTATATACCATGCGAACTGGAGTGTGCGCTGGAGTGGTAGCGGTAGCGGTAGCCTTTATTGGACGTCGACGAGAAGATTGCGTTCGAGAATGTATTTCCCTTCCTTGTATTTCTGGGATGATTCATATGCTCGATCCTGAAACGCCAGCGAATGAGACAGTTTCAGATGACGGCAGGTGGACACAAACGTATTTCCATCCTAGTATGGTGGCGCACTTGACGCAGTAAATGTCCCGGACGGTGTGATTGCCTGTCGTCATTTGGCGGTCGTTGGGTTCGCCTTCGACGACATTGACGCTGCGGGGGGTCTGAGCTGTTGCGAGATGCGGAGATGATGAAGGAGCACATACACGCCATCGAAGAGATAGGCACGCCCGTGCTGGCCATTGAAGGCCTTCGGGTGCATCAGTGGCGTGTACGGGGAGCATCGGAGGGGCAGACGTACACGAGATATCATCGAGTGGATGGTCGCAAGATGGGTCTTGCACTTTGAACAGCCGTAGATGCGCTCACCGGCGAGATAGCGGCGGTATTTCATGCCCATGACGAGAAGAAATGCTGGTGCGGAGTGGTGGTGCCGAAAGCGCTGAAAGGTCTGAGTGGGCTGGTGTGCGACGGAGACAGAGCGGCGCGTTCTTTATACGGGGGACGTGTGAAGGCAAGCGGAGGGGACGTCGAGGTGGAATCGAGCTACCTGGGTCGACTGACTCGGAGTGTCGGGAGAGCACACCTCATTTGGGGTTTTCCCACCTTGCCAGTGCGTCTAACTCATCGATTATCGCGGACCAAAAGCACGCGTTTCGTCGCTAACGGCGCTCTAACGCCAATCCGTGCGTGTCCGCAGCGCTCGAAATATCATTATCCTTCCAGTCGTACGTGGTATTTCCGTCGCAGCACCCTCGCGCCGGCCCGCAGCGGTGCCATGGGTCCCGTGGGGAGAGTGGCCGAGGTCCGCGGTATGTGTGCTCAACGTCGTCGGGGCACGCAAAGGCAACGTCGTCTGCCTCGACTCGAGTCCGGTTGTATTTTAGCTAATGAATCGTAGGAAAATGTCCCAAGGTCTGTCTTGTCCCTTCCGTCCTCCCCTCCCTCCCCTCTCACGTCCCCCCAGAAAAACAAGACAGGCTCGTTCCCATCTTGTCGCGTGCACTCCATCGCATCCGCACGACGCCCCCCCGCATCATTGCATCCCCCGCGACTCGTGCGTATCTTCCGTTTCCTTTCCTTTCCTTGTCTTTACGTCCCCCAAGAACCTCGTCGTGCTGCCGTGGCCATTGTCATCCGCATCGTCCCCTCCCCAGCCGCCTCACCTTCTCCCGATGCACCCATTCCCACCCTTGGCCAATTTTTCGAGCTCGACTGGGTCAAGGACCCTGCCGCTCGCGCGGAAATTCTTTTCCTGCAGAGAGACGCTGGTTCGTCTTCGGATCATCTGAACACAGGCTTTTCCAGCGACGGCAGCGCTCATCGCACTAGTAGCCGGGAAGCGCACCTCGCCTTCCCAGGTGGGAGGACCGAGGATGGTGACGAAGGTGGTCTCTACACAGGTGCCCCGTTCATTATCATCCTTTCGTCATCTTCTAACGCTGGCACAGCCATGCGGCAAACTTGGGAAGAGATCGGTTTAGACCTCGCAGAGCGTGACTTTACATGCGTTGGACAGCTTGATGATCGAGAAATCACCACTTCTCTAGGAAAACGGCTGCTCATGATACTCTCCCCCTTCGTCTTCCTGCAGCTCACTCCTCGTGCCTTCCCGACAGAACCCGCAGAGGGCACTCACATTCATTGGATGCCCCTTGAAACGCTCGCTGGTACGGTGTTGCCGGAAGCTGTTGCATCCATGGGTACAAGAGGAAAGTGGTCCAGCGTGTCGGTAGATGCCGCCTCCAGGTTGACCCCACGCCATGCCGCCGTTCTCAAACTTTTGGTTCGCATCCTCATCGGATCCATGCAGTTCCCCGCTATTCTCCTCGACGTACCGGAGTCTCTTTCCGCCGTGTCTCCTCCCCTCCCAACTAGTGCCTCATACGCCGTGCTGACTCAGGACGTTCTCGAAAAGGGTATCGTGTCTGACAAAGTCAAACCAGAGAAGCGAAAAAAGCAGTCTGCCCGGCATCCGCTCAAACTGTGGGGTCTCTCGCTCGGCATGACGTTGGACCTCATGGCAAATATGGTTCCCGAGCCACGACATTCTCAGCAGGCTCACGGCCTTCGGCTACCCTTCAGACCTGTTGGCAGCGAAGGCATGCGCGTCGACGCCGTCGTGCCTAGTCTCGCTAGCGTATTCCCTCGATTCTCCTACCCGGACGTCAACTTCTGGATCTGGCAAGTATTCCTTTACGGTCCTTCTCGTCGGCTGCTTACTGTCACATACCAGGGTCTTTGGGAAACGCTACCGCGAGGTCGTGCGTGGCTGGGAAACAAGCATTCACGAAGGCGGTTCCAATGATCGACGGTGGGCGTTTTCGTCTGCCGTTTTTCAAATGCTGATCACTTCACAGCCTCAACTGGTCTGGGACTGCTCTGAGCAATTTCTACGCCGCCGTACGCAAGGCGCTTGTCGTTGTCATCGTCCTTCGTGCTATCGGTGTCCTTTTCGGCCTTGTGTTCGCTGGTTGGTGGATCTTGGCATGAGTATTATGACTTTGATTTATGCAGACACTGGACCGTTCTCCCTGATTAGCCTTCTGTTGTTGAGGACATCGCGTTCACATAAGTCCTAGTTCTACGTATAGGCGCCTAAAGACCCTACTAGGTTTCACAATAATATTGATCCTCTACTCACTGGCACAGGCACACCTTTCATAGCGCCAGCACCGTCCAAAAATGTATTCCAGCGACCTAACCTAATGGTAAACCGCAAACTTCACAGTCGCGTCCTCCGTGCTCATTCTCAAAGGTGCAGTGGGGACAGACCCTGACTCGAGAGCCGCCCCCGCCTCGACTCTGAGCACCCTCTTCCGCGGCTATCTGGTCGAATATTTCCTGGGGAATATCTTCATGATGTCCCATGTCATTTGGAACTGACGACGTTGGACGCGCAGCTGTTGGAAGTGTAACTGTCTATGGTATCACGTCGTAAAGAACCCACTCACGAGCACTTTCGCGAGCAAAGGTTACCAACGTCTGCCATCCGTCCGTCTTCATGAAGGCATCCAGGATATCTGGCTCTGCCAATAATCGGGGCGACGTAGCCGTCTGCATAAGGATCTTTGTGTCGTCCTGAACAGTCGGGATAAATCAGATGCGCGAGCAATGAAGTAGTAGGTATCCTCACCGGTGACAGTAGCTGGGTGGTCTCTAGGAACGCAATCAAATGCCAGTCGCTAAGCCACTTGGCGATCTCGAGACGCTTTGGTCCATTCCGCACGTCCTCGGATGCCAATATACCTAGGCCGCTGATCGATTTAAGAATGTTTTCAATCTGCTGATCTTCAAGCCCGGGACGGTTTTCAATGGCGAATTCGGTCGATTGAAACATTGGGTTAGGCGTTTGAGGAAAACCATGGGTGACCTATCGAGCGTTTTACTGATAGGCCTCGGTAGCTCGGCGTAAATTCACCTACATTGACGAGAAGATACTCCACCGGAAAACAGGGTTTGGCGCTCTTCTTGACCTCGATGCCGTATTCATTCTTGTACCGGTAGAACACGTCAGGAACGTATCGCGCGGAATCTTGGCTACGGTCCTCCTCCTTTACTCGGACGATGCCAGCTTCTACGCTGGCCTCGATCATATCTGCTGCTACCATGGCACAGGCCTGCTCGGAAAGTTGATAAGCAGAGATGTCAACCTGACCATCTTCCGTCGCAGTAAGAATGGTGGTAACCATTCTGGAGCCAAAGGTGCCGCTTGAAGATGATCTAGATGAGGTAGGATTGGCATTCTGAATTGTGGCAGCAAAGATAGCCTCGAGCGAAGAAACAAAATACGATTGTGCGTGTCGCTTGTAGACATTCTTGGACCGATCGGTAGGAGTAGGGTCGAGGTCCGTGAAGATATAACCGACAATTGCGAGCGGGGTCGAAGCCGATTTGGCCAGTTCCCTGATGCGCTGTTCGTCTTCCCAAGGAATGCCCAGGGTGAGACCGTCGAGTTCGCCCTCTTGTGGAGGTTCGTATATCGCCTCTACCACGGCTTTGATACCCATCGGCACCTCGCGATAGGGTTCGTAACGCCCCACAAGCCAACCAAAGCGCTGAAGCCCGGTCGCTCTCCAGGCTTGGAGAAACCGATCGACGATGGCCTGTGTCGCAAACTCCAAATGGTCAACCATACGGAATGGTTGAGACTGTAGGGTGATCGCAGAGGGTTGACAGGCAGTGCATATTCCTGATGGCCACGGAGGGTGATTGCCAGTCGGACAGGGTACTTTGACTTTGTAGGACGTGGGGGAAAGAGGCGGGAGGGCTTGAGCAGCAGCAGAGGAAGACTTTGGAGATATTTTGCGGAGATATGCATGGTACGACAGATGCTTTATGCTGTGCTCAGCCTGGTAGGCCGCGTCATACGGTTCCAGGGGCATGCAGTAGTCACACATGCCATTCAACGCGTGTTTGCAAAAACGGGTGTCGCGAGCGCGGGGAATTTTTCCATCCTTTGACCGCCAATAGGAGTCAACAGGATCCTCTTGCACGTTTTCCCAGATGTTGCTTGGCTTGGAGGGAAGGTTTGTGGGAGGCGTCTCGGAATGAGCAAGAGCGGGGGCGGATAGATCCTGGTAGTTGACAAATACGAGATCGCCATGTCTGGAGTGAGGATGAGTAGAGGGACGCGAGAGAAGGTAATGGGGTATACTTGAGGCCGAGAGACTGTAAAGTGCGACCGAAGAGACGAGAGACGAGGGTTTCGTTCCCTCTGGGCTGGTTTGAGATGGAAACTGACCGGGGGTCTACATTCTTGCTAGCGGTCTGGATGATCTGGAGAGGAATGTCAGCGTAGATAGATAAAAGTACCACAGAGAGCGGTGCCTTGTCGACGAGGGTGCGGATGTCATCGGTAGGTGCGACCTCGAAGCGAAAGTTGCCATCCTTTGACCTGATTCTGATCAGCTGTTACAAAGGTCAAATCGGCCATTTTTCTCGAGCACGATTGTCTGAACACTTGCCATCGTTGTACGAGGTAGCAGACACAAGTATATCGATTACATAACCATCTCCGTCATCATGAGTGTGGATGGCGAAATATGATGATATGATACAAAGGTTAGCGTCCTCCTGCCCCGCCTCCTCGTCCCAGGGATGGCAGCACTTGATCAATGGCACACCACGACGACCACCCCGACGAGAATGACGACGCCCCCGTACGACGGTTTTTTCTTCGGCAACGTCCACAGCTCACCCCTATGCAGAATCCTGCCCCGTATTTCCAAGTTCCTCCGACCGCCCCGCCGCAGCTCCCTCCAGAGACGTACACCTACCTCATACAGGCCCTCCTCTCACTCCAACATTCGTCGTCCCAATCCCAACCATATTACTGGCCGTCGCCCTCTGTCACGGATCCTTCCTCGTCTCATTCACTACCGTTCCCCCCGCATGCCGAGCCTCAAAGCGCCGGTTCGTCGCACCCCACTCCTTCATCTGCAGCATTCCCCGCGGTCGCCCCTTTCGCACAAGAGCCAGAGCAACTAGAGGACGCGACGTCCATCGCCGAAGACAAGCGGCGCAGGAACACCGCTGCCTCTGGTGAGCCTTTGTGCCGTTCGTGGAGGACGGTCATCTAATGCGACACAGCACGATTTAGGGTCAAGAAGAAGCTCAAGACGCTCAACCTCGAGCGTACGGTTTCAGATCTGACCGGGAGGACAGAGGAACTTGAACGCGAAGCGACCGATCTTCGGCGTGAAAACGCGTGGCTCAAAGAGATCGTCCTCCTCAAAGGTAGACATCTCGCCGCCTTGAACTTTACACCGCAAGAACCTTCATCTTCAAATCGACGCGAAGACGACTCGGATGGCGAAGATGAGCCGGAACACGAGTCGGCCGTAAATCACAGGGACAAGGGCAAACGGAGGCAAGGTTGAGCGGACACTCGAGTGGGCTCTTAAATGTCGGTGACGTTGGGTGTATTTACATAATAACCTTGTATGTGCTTGCGAATGGCCCACGTTCCTCATGTCCTTTGGACGCCCACCCTCCATAAACGTCGGCTTCCAGGCCAGTCCACCCGACCGTGGTTCATTTCCTCTCGATCATGACGGTATCTGTCCAATCATGTCGTGCGTCAGACCTGCCCTCACCCGCCTTAGGCGAATGTAGAGATAAAATGATCCAGTACATGGCCTGCCTCAAGAAAAATTCCAGCATGTCCACACCCTGCAGGGCGTTCAGTAAACAGTATCTCGAATGCCGGATGTCCAAGTGAGGCCTGCCCCTTTTCTCTTGTCTGTGTCACTAACTCACGTCGTGCTGCAGGGGACTCATGGAACGCGACGATTTCAAGAACCTTGGCTTGGGAAATGTCGACGCCGACCATGCCAACCTGCCAAGGAATCAAGATCGTGGATCTGCACCATACTAAGACGTAGACATGATGTCCCATCATTCCGAATCTCCGTGTGTACCGCGCATGTATTCGCTTGTGATTCGCTTGTCCGTCAGTGTCTCCCGGTCCATACCGCTACTCTTTCGAGCTATTCACCAAACATGCAGGTCTGGCAACTCGGTGCTCTGATGGTTGGTTGGGAGGTTACGCGCATCGTCTAGTAATCTCGATGATCCGCTGTTCTTTTTTTCGCACGTTCGACCAAATCAAGTAACATGTTCGATTTTCTACTCAATAGCGAAGAACGTTCGTGTGGACAGTGGTCAGTTTTGCGATCCAATGGGATATTATTTTTCATCATGGCGATGCCCGCGTCTGGGTTTTGTCGCCGCCTGCGACTGCTGACTTCAGGTCCCAATGCTTGCTCTCACATCCCTCTTACCCGCCTTTCTGGGCCTGTCTCTCGTACAAGCTTCACCCGCACAACAATCTTTCATATCAAACAAAAAACCTTACGATGTACAGGTGTGTATTTTCCTTTCTACACCGTCCACCTGTCTCACAAGGTACACCCCAGGCCCACCGAGGCGGGAGAGGCAACACAGTCGAAAACACTTTGCCAAGCTTCGCGTGGTGTGCTCGCAAAATAATCTCTCCCTCGATCACTTGTGAATGCTGAGAGTAGGGCCCTGATTGACGGTGCAACTACTCTAGAATTAGATAATGGTATCACCATGGTCAGTTTTCGTGCCCATAGGTCATCCCAAGTTCTCAATCGTGCAGGATGGCGAGGTTGTCGTGTGGCATGACAATCATATAATGGCAGAAAAGTGCATGGATACTCGTCCTGCTGTAAGTGGAATGCTTGCATACTTTACCCCTTCTCATTCCTGTTCACAGTTCCCCGACGACCCCGCATTCCCATATGTGGGCAAGTTTATCGCAAACCTGACGTTGGCCCAAATAAGGACCCTCGACTGCGGATCAAAACGGCAGCCTGACTTTCGTATGAACCCTCCCCCCTTTTCATCTGGATTTCGTAATGATAGCTTTGGCTACAAGCTCAACAACTTCTCTATCCGGGAGCCCGCATATCAACACTGCAGGAAGTTTTTGACTTTGTCGAGTGTGCAGACCCATCGCATCAACTCTTGTGGAACATTGAGTCAAAAATTAACCCTGAGCACCCTTATCGTACAGCGAGTGTTAAAGATTTCGTTCGGAAACAACATGCAATTTTCGCTGCTAGTCCTTACTACAGATCAATCGCAGTAAGTTGTGCCATCCAAGATTGAACGATCTCCTGACGTTGTATCAGTACCAAAGCTTTGACTGGAGAACTTTGATTGCGATGAAGGTAGCGACTTTTCCCATATAAACGTACGCATCGAAAGCTGGAATTTAACAGGAACTTGACCCACTGATCCCAACATCGGCGTTGATTGACGAGCAAGTATTTCTGATCTTTGTTCTACTCACGAGGCTAACTATTGGCAGAGAGACGGCTTTCACGCCAGACAACAGCACTAGCCCCTGGCTTGGTGGTTTACATCTCGACAATTTCCCGGGCCCATCACTTGGCCAAAAAATGGCTCAAGCTGCGCGAGCCATCAATGCAGATATTCTGTCGCCATGTGGAACGTGCTTCATCCCTTCGTTCGTCGCATACGGAGTCGACCCAAGTTTCACCACACATGCCATGGTCCGGGAAGCTCATGCTCTCGGTCTGAGTGTCGTTCCATGGACGGTTGGTTTTGAACATTAGAGCACATCACCGCACCATACTGATAGGGTGCCCCCTTAGCTGAACGGTCTCGATAGCGTCGACGAAGTCATTCGATATGGTGTAGATGGTATAATCACAGATTGTACGTCATGTTGCATTGAATCACCGTTGAACATGCAGCTCAAACCTGTGACAGACCCTAGCATTGTCAGGAGATGGGCAAAACAACAAGGTTTTGCGGTTGCACCAAAGTTCCCCAAGCAACGCGTTTTTTCGTGCCTAGAGAAGCATTTACATTGAGGCTACTATATAGAGTGAACGTAGAAGACAGTAATAGACGGACTGCTCTGTTGATCTGACTGCGGCACAGCGGCAATATGTACTAATTTCTTGCCGCAAAGTGACGTTGCTATTTGCCGTTCACAATAATGCTCCCTCGGCACAGCATTTATGCGCAGCCCGCAGTTACATGCTGGTTGACGCGTTCAACCGGCAAGGGCCTCTCCTGTGCCTAGGCGTTGAGAAAGATGAGTCCCGCCGCCGGATATAACGCTTGTTCAGCAAGCCTTGGATCGTAACAAATATCCCCGTTTGTCGTCCTGACTCTTTCAACAAATGACCGAAATCATCGTGGCCGGGGGAGGCGTAGCCGGGGTAGGTCCATTTTCCGTCTCTGTGCTGTCAAAGGATGACACATGGAGCCACCAGACGGCGATTGCTCTATTTCTGTCACGCTTGAACATCAAAGTGACCATTCTGGAGGGCCGGGCATGCCGGCCCACTTTCGCCGAAGGCGGCATTTTGATGTTAGGCCCCAATGGAATGCATGTTTTGAATGGACTTGGACTGGCTCGCATGCTACTTCAGCAGGACAGCGGTATCCAGATTCCCTGGATCATGTTCAATGATTCGGCCGGTGGATTCATTGGCAAGGTCCCCCAAGGCTCGGAGGAGCGCTATGGGTTTGCTTCTACTATGGTCATGCGCTCCGACCTTTATGGCGTCTTGCTGGATGAGGTAGAGAAAAGGGGAATCGATATCAAGTGGGGAGCACAGGTACGGTCCATCGAAGAGCTCGACGATGGTGTTGTCGTGCGTTGGGTCCAGAATGAGCTACAGCAAGAAAAGAAGGTCGACCTCTTGGTCGGAGCAGACGGTATTTGGAGTACGGTCCGACCAAGGTGACAAAGGTTCGGCCCACAAGGTCAATACTGACCGCTCTTTCGCAGCATGGGCAATTGCCTTGGGCTCTCTGTGCCCAAGCCAGAGTATAGCGGTTTGGTTGGCATAGGCTCCCTCGTCGACATTGACAGCGTGCCCGGCCTATCGGGCCTGCTTACCTTGGATCGGCCGTGCGTGATGATGCACGGAAGACAGGGATTTGTGGGCATTGCGCTCTTCGACAAGGCAGGCAAAAAAGCAGGATGGTACGTGCTCTCATTGCGGCGCGCATGATTGCATTCATTCCTGCACCAGGTGGACGACGCACGAAGCACCAGATCGAAGTCGAGAGGAATGGAAAATACCCAAGGAACAGGCCATGCTCGAGGTGCGTAATGTTTATTGTGTGCACTCCGCTGCTCATGGTGTTATCCCAGATTCGGGAACGGTACTCGGACTGGGCGTTCCCAGTTCCCCAGCTGATTGCTGCGGTAGCTGCCTCCGATGAGGAGTTTTTCGTCTGGCCAGTATTCCAAGTTCGGAAACTAGAAAGATGGCACAGTCGGCGCACGGTATTGATTGGTGACGCCGCTCATGGTACGTGGAATGCCGCCCTTGCAAGTCACGTTGAGTCAGGTTGGTTCTCAGCTATGCCCCCACATTCCGGACAAGGGGCATCTCAAGCATTAGAGGATGCGGCCTATCTTGCCTATCTTTTGAAGAAACAGATAGGAACTGGTGTATCCTCTGAGTCCGGACTGGACTGGACATACACACTGGCCACTTTTCAAAAGGACCGGCAGCCTCGCGTAAACGAGATAGTGGACGAGGCCAACCGCCGTGGTGGCTTGAAGAAGGACCACAGTATGCTGGGGCATATTATGAGGAAATGGATCATGTGGATCGTGTTTTTGTTCATGCGGGAAAGCTGGGGAGACGCCTGGTTTAGTTACAAGGTCCCGGGGATAGACGAGTGGTAATAAGTGTGGCTGTGCTATCGGGCATATGCGGGTTGTTTAGACTTGTTCTTGCTCTTTCAATCCAACAATTCAGATGGCCTCTTTTCAAGCCGTCAAAAAATCGGTCAACCTCGCGCCCACCGTCCGCGCGCTCCCAAGCGGTCTTCCCAGCGCGCCCCGCCTCAACCTCGCCGCCCGTACACCTGCGGGGGACTTTGACCACGGTCATGGCGCTGTTTCTCGCTCGGACGCGCCCAGTAGCTTTGCTGGTGGTGTGAAGTCGACATCTTTTGGCGTCGTCTCCAGAACCTATGCCTGTAAGCATGTCTCGAGGGTGCAATGGCCTGCCCATGCTCATACTGACTCTAAAAATACAGCAGTGACGACGTCCCTCTATCAGCCCCGTCTCCTCCACACCTCGGCTGTCGCAAGAGACGCGCCGGAGGTTCCCGACTTTTCTGCATACCGCCCCAAGTCGGACGAAGCCAACCGTGCCATGTCGTACTTTATGGTCGGTTCGCTCGGCGTCCTCTCTGCATCCGTCGCCAAGTCCGCCATCACCGGCTTCCTCGAGACGATGGCCGCGTCCGCCGACGTCCTTGCGCTCGCAAAAACGGAGGTCGAGCTCGCCAGTATCCCAGAGGGCAAAAACGTGATCATTAAATGGCGTGGAAAGCCCGTCTTCATTCGTCACCGCACGCCCGACGAGATCCAGGAGGCTAGGGCTCCTAACTGGAAGGCGTTCAGGGACCCTGAGAGCGATGAGAACAGGACGAAGAGGCCCGAGTGGCTGGTCATGCTTGGTGTCTGCACTCATCTAGGCTGCGTTCCAATTGGTGAGGCAGGTGATTTTGGAGGCTGGTTCTGCCCTTGCCATGGCTCGCATTACGATATTTGTAAGCTTTATTTATTCCATCGTTCCCCATGTTAACACATTCCCGATAGCCGGTCGCGCACGCAAAGGACCAGCACCGGTAAGTAAACTATTCCTGAATCGACGGTGATAATTGAACCTTTTCTCTTAGCTCAATCTGGAGATTCCTCCCTATGAGTTCAACGACGCGGATGGCAAGCTCGTCATTGGGTAGAGAGTAATGACATTATAACCCATGTAATTCACGGATAGTACAGCTAGAGGCTTTGCGTGATGATCTCTGCCATATGTGTGGTACGAGTATCTAGGGCCAGTGAAAAGGTGTTTCGAAACATTATTACATTATTACCCCTAGGTTTCGGGAAATTCACTATCGACCCGCAAATTATGAGATAATTTCAACTTAGTCTGTCCCAGAAGCTTGAAGGCGTAGGAAAGGGGAGTTTAACCGGGGGAGGATAGAATAGGATCTCGGTATCCTGGAATAGGAGCCGTGGTCAGAGGGAGAGACAAGGCATCTAACTTGAGCGAAATAGTCGTCGCGCTGGGCTCTACTGTAGCTTGGTGTGATGGCTCCACATTGTCTTTGGGTGAACGACAAGCTTCCGGTTCACTGTCGTGGTTGCGTTCGGGGGAAACGCCCAAAGCTCTTGTCTTCTGTGCAGTCTTTACGGATCCGACGAGAGAAGGTGCTCGAGAGCCCCCAAAGTCCCAAGAGTCTGTGGTAGACTGGATCGTTGGGTCGGCTGGGAGGCGGCGCCTTTCTTGACGCATGGATAGTGGGGGAAGATCATTTAGTATTGTCCCAACGAGATACGATTTCTTCTTCGCATTCTTGAAAAATGGGGTGTCCAAAAGTTCAGCTGCTGTCGGGCTATATATAGTGCAGAATCAATGGTCTGCAAACACGGAAAGGAAAGCTGCCCACCGTTTCGACGGGTCTTTTGCAAGACAAGCGTCAACAATCTCCTTGAACGCGCGCGAATAGCGGTGAACGCCCCCTTCTCGGGCTAAGGTGGGGGGTCTTCCCTTAACGCTAGAGAAAAATTGGGTCACTGAACAACCACCAGAATAACACAAAAAGCGCACGTTTCGAGAAGAACAGTGTGTGCACTTTCGCGTGAGCGTGGTGGACGGCCTTGAGAGAGTTCAATGGCGGTTATTCCAAAAGACCAGATGTCTGCCTTGGCGTCGTAACTTTTTCCTTGTATGAGCTCTGGCGCCATCCAACATGGCTGTGAGTAGCAGCCGAGTGAAGATGTTAGACTGCATGAACAAAGGAAGACCCACAGTACCAACGAATGACTTGCGTTTGCCGAACTTTGGACGTAAAAAGGGGGTGGGATCATTTCGCTTTTCGCGGAGCGGTGAGAGGCCCTGTTCCAAGTTCGGGTTGATAGCAAGTTGGACCGATTGTTCACCGTCATCTGTGAGAGGAGCGGCAACACCAAGGTCACCCACAAGTACGGTTCCGTCGTCGTCGACGAGCAAGTTGGCTGCCTTGACGTCGCGATGGATAAACCCGTTTATGTGGAGGTAACTAGATATTTGTTAGCAAAATTCGGACCTGGAAATGAAAGGCTGACTTGAGGCCAGCCAGGGCTTGTTTGAGAATGGATTTTGCGACATCCTCCTCCATGCCACTAGGCCAAGCGTAGTTCATGATATCTGCAGCACTGCCTTTATTCATGAGACGGAGGGCAATGTAGAGTTTGTGGCCGTCCATCCAACTCCCACGCACGCGCAGGACGTTTGGGTGCTTTGAAAGGGACATGAGCTGGGTCTCGCGCTGAAGAAGAGCGAGAGACCGCGGGGGAAGAGAATCAAGGTCGAGCACCTTGAGAGCACAAGGGGTCGGATGGGGGGGTGGATTGTACACGGCTGCGTATACGACAGAGGACGCGCCAAAGCCGATGGGCGAACCGATCGTGTAGTCTTCGGGGCGATCGCTGTGCAGAGGAATGTGTGATGGGGAGGTTGATATTCACGAAACGCAGATACCTGAACATCTGCCATTCATCTTCGACGGCGCCGATAAAGCTCTTGGACGGGGAAACAGGCATGACGGAGGGTGAGGCCTTGAGGTCCGACCGTGGAGCGGCAAGTACTCTAGCGCTATAAGTAGCGATAAGTATATCATAATCTGCCGCGTTCCGCTCCGAGCCAAGACGCCGGGACCGAGTTCGGGTGGTAGCGGGCTTGCTTGCTTTCCTGCCTCCTCCTCCTTCTCCTCCTCCCCCCATGGCCCCAAAGGAACCATGCGCCAAGTATCAGTACGTCCTCACTTCATCAGGCCCAAAAATTGTCCCCGTCCAAGACAATGTTTCGAAGGAGGAAGAGTCCCCAGCGGACTACAACGCTGGGGGCTATCTACCCGTAAAGATCAACGACCTCTTCAAGGACGGTCGCTATCTCGTCGTCAGAAAACTCGGGTATTCCTCTTTCTCTTCCTTCTACCCCTTTCTGACCGGTATTCATAGATGGGGCCACTTTTCCACCGTCTGGCTTGTCCATGATTCCCAGTGCGCTTCTCGTCCCTCTTCGTTGCCTTCCTTTTCACCACCCCACAGCCAGTCCCGCTATTCTGCACTCAAGGTCGTCAAGTCTGCTTCCCGCTATGCCGACACTGCTCGTGATGAGATAAAGCTTCTCACCAAAGTGTCCGAGGCAAATCCGTCTCACCCAGGTCGTGCATTCATCGTTTCTTTCCTCGACTCTTTCACGCACCCCGGGCCAGAAAACCACATATGCATCGTTTTCGAACCTCTTGGGGAGAACCTCCTCGCTCTCATTGAGCGCAACAAGAAGAAGGGCGTCCCACAGCCCCTTGTCAAGTTGATCGCCAGGCAGGTCCTACTTGGTCTCCACTACCTTCATGATGAGTGTGACCTAGTACATACCGACATAAAGCCAGAGAATATCCGTATGTCTCCCTTTTCAATCTTTGCATCTCCTGACACTCCTTTCCAGTCATTTCCATCCCAGACATCGAGGCACATATCCTCGCTGAACTCTCTGTATCTCCTTCTCCCCGTTCACGCCAAGTTGATGTACCTTACCCTACAAAGTCGCGTATGGGAATGTCCATCCCCAGTCGTCGGCCTTCTGCCCGCGAACGCCATGTCGAGATCTTTGACTCTCAACCATTGTCGAGCCCTTCATCTCGACGTGGTAGCATCAGCGCCAGTGCGAGTAGTGCTAGTCTTCATAATCATTTCTTGTCTGCAGCTTCTCCCCACGCAACTTCCAGCAGAGCCACTGAACACCCCACTTCCCTTAACCACAAAACCATTTCCACTAACCAATCGTTATTGCAATCTGGCAGTCCATCTCCGGGCTCAACTACCTCTTCCTTTTCAATACATACCGGTACCAACAGTATCCTCAGTACCCCTCCAACTTCCGTGGAGAGTACTGATACCGATATCTCTGCGTTGTCCAAGATGGCTTCCATCTCGGTTTTAGACCCTTCTACACGCTCGAAGGAGAAACATGTGGGCTTGCGCAATTCTGTTGCGGAGTCTTCCGCTTCGCTTATCCACTCACATGCTTCGCATGACAATCGCCACGTGCCCATTGGACCATCATTACTCTCTCGGACCGCGCCTCACCGGACAAATTCATCCACTCCGAGCCTCTCATCGGCCTCATCCTCTACTACTTGTCCAACTCCCCAGCCCACCCCAACTCCCCTTGAGTATACCCCACTCACGATTAAGATCGCAGACCTGGGCAACGCAACACCCTCGAAACAACATTACACCGAAGATATCCAGACTCGCCAATACCGCGCTCCGGAGGCCATTCTTGGGCGACGCGACTGGGGACCTCGTGTTGACATATGGAGCGTTGCATGTGTCATTTTCGAACTATTGACTGCCGAGTACCTTTTTGATCCTCACGGGCAGGGTGATATGTTTAACAAGGATGACGATCATATGGCGCAGATAATTGAGCTGATGGGTGATTTTCCTCTCGACGCAAAGATGGGTGGCAGATACAGTAGGGAACTATTTGACCACACAGGTCAGTCCTCTACACCGACTTGCATGTCCTTTCCCAACGTTTTTCAGGTTCATTACGGTACATCAAAACTTTGAAGCCGTGGCCACTACACCGCGTGATGGTGGACAAGTATCTGCTGTCGAATGCCGCAGCTACGGAGCTCTGCGCATTTCTGATACCTATGCTTGCGGTTGATCAGCGAGAGCGTAAAGAAGCACGAGATATGATTGACCACGAATGGTTGCACGTCAAGGATGGTGATTGGGCAACTGTGGGTGAGTGGTGACTAGTGATTGAACGCATACCCAATGGCCCATCACACTAAGATGGATACCATACATGAATATTGTTTATAGAGCAACTCCATACTCACAGGCTGTGGTTTCGAGGCATTTTCTCTTCCATTATGTTGTATCCACCCCGTCGCTGTTACATGCATGCAATTCATTCACTTATAATATCATCGGTGCAACCACTCTCAGCTCGTAGATACTCAACAGAATAGTACGTGTAGATAGTATTTGGACCAAAATCATGACCTAGGCAGAAAATTGACCACCGAGCTCGGGGGGCATCCAAAACCACAATACGCTTCGGTATTGAATGTGCAATCTTGGTTTTTCAGCCTATGAATCGGATGTGTTACCAATGGATATCCCTCCAAGGGCGTTTACAAGGCCCTGGATATCCTGCCCATCGAGATTTACCGAAGGTGGAGACGTAGAACCAATTTTGGTCGGACTCCCGATCTTTGAGTGTGGAGAGTCTGGCGAAGGATCGGCTACATGCGGCAAACGGAATGATTTAGGTATACCTCGAGGCATGGCTATAGCCATGCGACTGGTCTTTGGGGTCTTCGGCTTTCGTTCGACAAATAGGGGGATCAACTTGCCCACTTTGCAGACACCACACACTACCATGAATCAGAACTATATGCACTGAGACATCCCGTTCGACTACTTTGACTTACCACATTCATCCGGTCGTATAGACTTGGAGTATCGGCCATAACTAGGAGCAACTAGTGAGTCTATGCCAATGGACTTCTGTTGTGCTTACGTCTTTGAACACTTTTCACATCCTAAATCAGGTCAGAGAAATTTAAACGAACAAAAGTAGCGGAGCTCACCCCATTCATATGGGTATGATATCTCATAGTTATGACGAGTCTGATATGTATGATTAGCCCAAGCTTTACTGCAGCAAGCTCGGCCTTACAGAAATATGAATTTCCGGGTGCTTGCACATCACTTTGCTTGCCCTGATGATCATTTTTCAATCATAAATTAAACAACGAGATAGCCAATACTAACCAGGATTTGAAAAGTCGACCGTGTCCTTCCCGAGGGTTATTATCAATCACCCAGCATGCTAGATGGCACATTTCGTGAGCCAAGGTGTTTCGAATGCGCTCTAAACCACCCATTCAGCTGATAAATGAATGGGTTGTCGCCGAAGACTGCAATTAGCCTACCATTACAGTCTAAGATTTTGGATGCTAATTCAATCTTCGTGGTGTCTACGCCCTCACGCGATCTAAATTGACGATGGAGACAATGGTATTAACACGGATAGGCTTGGAAGCGGGATTTGCTTACCGGTGCCAGCGCGCTCGACCCGCAGTGGTTAACAGGCGTTTGCTCCACTCTAGAGCAGTGTCTTTTGGGAGACGTTCGCCAAAAACATTTTTGTTGAGCTTAGCAAATAGCTCAGTGGCATACTTCTGCCGTACGGCTTGCTCTTTTGCATTGTAAATGGCTCTTCTACTAGGTGATTTTGGTGCGACAACCCCGTGATCTTTAGGAACCGCATGCTTCTTCGGAGAGCCGAATGAAGGGTTGCTCTTTGCAATATCTTGACCACCCCAACAAACGAGGATATTAACAAGCTTGCTTTTGTAGACCAGAAGAAAGATTCGAGTCGCACCTTTAGCGGGAGAGATGTTCCGAAATGGTTTTCGGGAACCTGGGGGATCATCCCTAGACAAAATGTTGGTAGGTCGAAAAAAGGCACCACAAAGCACGTACAACACAAGAATGCCGTCCTCGTCAGATTCCCCTTCGTCACTTGTATCAGCATATAAGGGCAGGAATTTTTTGGAAGATGGCTGTTGTCCCTCTAAATCTGCAGTTTCCTTTCTGTGGGGTCCTTTGACCAAGGGGGACAACAAGTTTGGAAGGTTCGACGAGCCACTCGACTCGCTGTCTGTCAATTCGATGATGTCGTTATTCCATGCAGAACGGGACTTGTGGCGTTTGTTAACTCTTGCAATAAGGATCCGAATATTTAAAGTCAGTGAATGCGACTGCATTGGAATTTGTAAAATATTCACCTGGATTGTACACACAGCAGACGAAACCTAGGATAATTAAAGCATGAATAGGCAGAAATTGCAACTGACTACTTACACGTCGTCCTCGGAATCAGATGATATCTCTATGACTTGGTCTGGGAAGGAAGAAACATTTGAGGAGGAGGGTGCCAGCTTCCTTGCACTACTACAATCATGAAATGGTATTCGAAGTCACAAAGGAACGGCTTACCTCGACTCGCATTTCGCGTTGTCTGATGCCATGACGGTATAGACTAGGTACAGACGCGTCCAAGTCTCACGTGCATATTGAACATCATCACGTGCAAGTCCTGCAAGACATCAATGCCCGTGGGAGTATTCCGTTATCGCCCGCCTAGCTCAATCGGATAGAGCGTCAGACTTTTACGATTAAGGCGGTGATCTGAAGGCTGCGAGTTCGACCCTCGCGGTGGGCTATGATTTTTATTTAATTATTTAACATTCACTCCTGATTTACTTACAATGAATGTTAATGCAATTTATTCAGAAGGGATGTGGCCTGAATTTGGGCTCAAGCTAGGAAATGGTTGACTATCATGGCAGCAGCCAGGAAAATGATCGAGGCAAAAATTATTTATCCAAAACTTATAGCCCACCGCGAGGGTCGAACTCGCAGCCTTCAGATCGCCTAGTCATAAGAGTCTGACGCTCTATCCGATTGAGCTAGGCGGGCGACAAAAATTTTGCGCCTTGTGACGTCATCACCGAGGGCACCACCCACCGACTACACATACATACATTGATGAAGCTAAGAATGATAATTACATTACACTCCAACCCTGCATACGAGTAAGATT
Organism: Heimioporus aff. retisporus; assembly: GCA_038094615.1. Classification (NCBI taxonomy): domain Eukaryota; kingdom Fungi; phylum Basidiomycota; class Agaricomycetes; order Boletales; family Boletaceae; genus Heimioporus; species Heimioporus aff. retisporus. The sequence goes on along the minus strand of JBBPUI010000048.1, from coordinate 27,362 downwards.
GACTGTAATCCAAACATGCCAAACTCACCTATGGACAACCTTCTTTTGCCCACTGAACCGGATAATCTCCCTTTTCTCTAACACGTATAACGTACGTTCGAGGGCATGGCTTGCGTATCCCTGTTGCGTGACGAATTCCCTCACGAGGCTCTGATAGCTCGTACTCCACCCTACAGGTAGCCGTCTTCGCAGCTCCTTCTCTATACGACCCATCTCTTCGTTAAGCTCACCTCGAGACAACCCGTCAACGGAACCTGCCGACACCGCATCCATAGTAGAGAATTTGAACAACCGTATTGATTCTTCAACGTGATGATTTTGAACGATAGGCGACAATGTTATCTTGGCTAGTGACTCGGATATTCTGATGATGGCTTCCAATTGACTGAGATGCCAACGTCAACGATAAAGATAGAGAGGAGCCAGTCGATGTTGAACGAACCGGACAGTTATTGGGATCGAACTTCGCTCGTCGTTATCTCGTTCAACTTGCTGCACTTGCTTTCGTAGGCTGACAAAGTGGCTGCTCAACATTTCCTGAGCATCTTGGGATAGACGAGGTGCACATTTGCTACGGAGCGTAGTAAGAACAACGAATCATATTTCAGTGATGAAGCACACCCTTTGCAGTATGCAATATACCGCTTCATCTTATCGATGTCGATTTCCCCAATAACTTCGTCGTTCTCTCCATTTTGGTTAGGTCTATTCATATGGATGTTCATGACGTGCTTTGCAATCATCTGCCCATGTGGATGAAGAAGGTAGCCGAAGGACAACAGAAAAAGTGACGAACCCGATCACGTTGCTCATTATGTTCGTCCTTAACTATGAATATCATATCAAATCGGGACAGGATGGTTGTCTGGAAATCGATGTTCTGCAAAAGATGGTATGTTTTTTAAAGGCTCGAGCACCTAGATCAACAGCCTCACCTCGCCTGGACTTCGTCCCTCGTCATACCTCCCCCACACTGGGTTCGCAGCTGCAAGAACACTCGTTCGGGAATTCAGGACCGTTGTGATGCCAGCCTTCGCTATTGATATAGTTTGTTGTTCCATGGCTTCATGGATGGCAACGCGATCCTCGTCGCGCATTTTGTCAAACTCATCAATGCACACAATACCTGTGTCAGCGAGGACCATTGCACCTCCTTCGAGGTAAAACTCGCGCTGATCAATGTATCAGTAATAGTTCAAATACTTCTCGCATGAACTCACAGAGACCGCATCACGCTGCACAGACGCTGTTAAACCTGCTGCACTCGAACCCTTGCCCGATGTATATACGGCAATCGGAGCAACCTATGAATGACTTCAACCAAGACCTACGATACCGGCGATGTGTCCTACCTTTTCCACGAACTTGAGCAATTGACTTTTCGCGGTGCCAGGATCACCGAGGAGTAGCACATTGATATCTCCCCTCAATCGCATCCCATCGGGTAACACTTTCTTTGAGCCTCCAAACAACAAGCAAGTAATCGCCTTCTTAATGTCTGAAATGACATGAGGAACATGTTATTTGCAAGTTAGAAACTGACCCAGGCAGCCAAAGATACTTGGGGCTACACTTTTTGCGAACCGCTCGTAAAAACCTTCGCTCCGTGCCATCTCGGCGAATTCTTCCTCTTCGTCGGGAGTAAATTGCGCTCCGAAAGGATTTGAGACCCCATCACCTACAGACGGTGATGACAGCTCAATGTGTACCAGACGAAGATAGGGTTGCCGAAGGGCAGCTGATCCTGCCGATTTCTGGCCGACCATCAGTGAGAAGAGTAAAAGGAATCCAACAAAAACTCACGTTTTTCGCCGAGTTGAATGTTGAATAGATACCAGTCGCAATAATACGTGAACCAGGAACGATTTTTCCCGTAAGATATCTATCAGCCGATAAGAGAATGTGTCGGGGAAGTTCTCCAACGGGTACCATGTCCGGTGCCTCCTGAAGTTTGAGTGTTTGCTGATCCACGAAGCTAGATTTTGAGTGAACGATGATGTAGGGATCCAATGGACAATCCTTTTTTTGGTTCTCTAACTCGGCAGCGTCGCACGTCCTCGGGAGGCCCCTGTCAGAGCCGCTGCCAAGGCCACCAAGGCCACCAGGCGGGAATATGATTTTCGTTGACTTGCAAGCACGGCATTGGAGGTGGAGTTTTGTGGATCTTGACGAAAGGACGGAGGCCGATATAACGATACCGGGTATGCGAACTAACTTATTCATCGTGTCCGCAGTAAGGTCACGGAAACGTTGCATGCTCAGTCCAGACCGTATGGTAATTTGGACTTTGGGTATGGATTGGAGAGCGGCCTCTGCTCGCTCGTCAGACGTACCCGCCAGAGGGAAGAGAATCAATCTGGCTGCTTTGGTCGCCGAATTTTCGAACTTGATAGCATAAGCGAGTTTAAATTGTTGCGGAAAAGCGACACACCAAGGGAAGGATATCCGCTGGTCGATCCTGAACTGCGTGTGCGAGTTCATCATTATACAAGCTAAGGTGGCGAAGGTCTACTTCTAGTTGATATTGTTTCAAAAGAAGATTTCCACGCAGGTTGTCTCTATAAAACGATCAAATGCGCCATAAAAACAAAGAGTAAGGCGAACCTGTATATGAAATCACTACCTACTCTGTACTGCAGCAAGAACTCAAGTAGCGATTTCTCTGTCTGGGAAGGGGTATCTATGGAGGTCGAGGCAGGGGAAGGATCATGTACATTGACAGTAAAGATCCGATTAGCATCAAAGCCAGACATGGTGAGATACACAAAATCACGACAGGCGCTGGCACAAGAAAAGACGCGACATTACTCACTTCAGGGCCAGTCGTTTCGCGTTCCGTTTGCGTCCTCGTATACTTTTTTTCTGCAAAAAAAAAAAAGTCCCGTTTAGCTCAGTTGGTAGAGCGCGTCACTAGTAATGACGAGGTCAGTCGTTCGAGTCGGCTAATGGGAATCTTTTTCTGGTCCATCAAGTTGCTTGAAACCCCTTTCGAGTACTCTCGCCGAGAACCATCATGACTCCAATGGATGTCGACGAACTGCCAGTCGTTCTCCCAACGACGACCACATCCAGCCTTTCTCTTTTACTGTACGTCCCAACCAATACCACCACTACCAAGGATCTCATGGTGCATATAGTCATCCACTCCCAATTCTAAATATCTCCGAGCATTTTACGCGGTTAAAACTTCAGACAAGATCGCACCTTCCATTTGGTAAGCTTTCTTTTTGATTGATCGATACCCAAGCATACAGATCGTGCATAGTGCTTGGTGCACTGCTCGGTACACAGAACGGTCGAGAGGTTGAGATCGTCAATACGTTCGAGCTAGCATTGGAGGATGGAGGTAGTGACATGGTCGATCATGGTTTTCTAGTGCAGAGACGAGATCAATGTGCGTTTCTAGTTTTTGCAAGGTCCTCTGCCTCATGTCCCCTCCAGACAAACAGGTGTTCCCCTCGCTGGAATTCATTGGATGGTACACCGTGGCACCGATGCCGACTTCTCGCCATATATCGCTACATGAGCAGGTTCGTTTGATCTATTATTCACTGTTGCAGATGGTTGATAGTCGCTGTGTAGTTCACAGGGTACTGTTCTACGCCACTCCTCCTTCTGCTTCAGCCATCGTCATCTATATCCACCTCTCCTGACATCACTGGACAAACCCTCCCTTTCAAGGCATACGAACCTTCTATCGAAATCAGAGACAAAAAAACACGATCAGTGTTTATCGAGGCGCCATTTAAAGTCGAAACAGGAGAGGCCGAGCGCATCGCCGTTGATTGGACAGCAAAGGGGGGTGGAGGAAGTACCAGTTGTAAGTATCGGAATATCTCGGCCCCCACAATATGACGCTGACTTCCTCAAGTGGAATCCCATTTACAGGCACAACGAGCCGCGGTCAAAATGCTTCATGAGCGGATCTTGGTACTTGTACAGTATGTTACGAACGTGATCGCAGGTGAGCGCTGATTACTGGTATTTGCCACAATCCAATCGACGGATCATGCTTGAGGGCGAGTCCCGAAGGATCATACAACTCTTCGATCAATCTCGGCCTTGATTGCATCCCTTCCTGCGAGTGAAAACAAGGGTTTCCGCGAGGAATTCGATACGGTAAGTTCAGTTCAGCTCTGCATCGATCTTCTTTCTACCGTCATGACCTATCTCAAACCTCCGGTATTCTGCCACTATTCTGTGATGCCTTCAGGAATACGAAGATGTCCAACTCACCGCTTTCTTGTCTGCACTAACTAAAGCGACAAACACATTGAATGATGTAGGTTGGCTCGGACGGTAAGCCTTATGGTTATTGACAAGTTCCTCTAGTTGGTCGACAAGCATATTGTGTTGAGTGGTACTTCCCGCGATGAAAGGGCCATGGGACCCGGTCCAAGGAGGCGGATGGGTAGGCAAGGAGGCATGCTTGGTGACTGGGCGATGCACTCGTAGATGACGCATTACACCCTTTATACAGACTTCGAAGACTTGATCCATCTCCAGAGACTTGCACGATTGACCTCTTATCTCGGAGTGGCTGTATACCAGCATTTCGATTTCTGCTACTTAACATTAAACCAGGATAATGCAGCTATTCGTGCCTTGTAGCCTCGTGGATTCAAAGTTCGTGCGACGAGTCGACTTTTCCGTTCGCTAGCAGTTCAGGTTACTCATAGCATCCACCATAATACCTAAGTTCGTCCCTTAGGATGTCTGAATATACTACAGGGTTTGCGGCGGTCGTCCAGATTCATCTCACGAACGAGACGAGCGCTGTCCGAGCAGGGATTTACTGTAACAAGTTCCCTCACATCGTATTAAACGATCTCCGTCCTGATCGGGTACACATCGTGCAAGTATCAGACTAGGGCTGAGCAAAAAGAAGTGGGATTTATTTACAAAACATTAGGCACCGACTGCCTCCATGGTTGGCAGGTATCCCTCTTTTAAACTTCTCTCCAGTCTTCTTATTTCCTCAATGGAGGTTGCTTTCGCGATGGCCTGCTTGACCCTTTCTGCCTCCTCCTTTGACATCAGCCGACCAGCTTTGCCAGCGGATGGTAGTAATTTTGGCTCGTCAATCGTAATGGCAGCCTTGGTGCTGTGTTTTGAAACGGTCGTGGATATCGTTGTTGCGAGCGCGGTAGGTAGACCCTCCGCGGTAAGAAATAGCGACCGACCTGTCTGTCGCTCCTACATGGTACGGAAGCGTTCAAGCCGCATGGAGGACAGATGTGAAGATGATTTCTGGCACACCTTATCTCGGATTCTCTGAAAATCCAGAACCCTCAGCGGTGGTATTCTCCACGCAAGCCACTCGCGATACCATTTCTTTTCCCGTACAGGATTCCCGATCAAGGATAGGTACTTGAGATTTTTTAGTTCTTTCAGAGGCTCGAGATCTCCGAGTTCGGTAATGCTGTTGGCGGTGAGGACGAGAGTGGAGAGATTGGGGGCTGACAGGTTGATGGAAGGTGAGATGGACGCGACACGGTTGTTGGCGAGAAGGAGCGTGCGTAGACGTTTGAGGAGGGGAAGGTTTCCGAGTACCGTGATGGAATTATCCGTCAAGTCTATAGCGTCATGCTGGTCCTGAATTTGAATGCGAATCAGAGCGGCGCGATAGGTAGGATCAGACGAGCCATGCCTTGGTGACACCCAAGTTTTCGATGGCAGGGATTTTGTAACCTTCGTGGCGTGAGCGAGATCTGGGACATTACAGTGTGTTGGTAGACGCACCACGAAGGTCAAGCTGACGCTCTTTTACGGGGTTTATCGTGGAGGGTGCTTGGGCGAGGAGCTCCGGGGTGAGCTTGACCATGGCTATTAACCGCTAGGTGGATTCAGACTCAGACCAACGAAGCACCCGAGCTTGGTCGCGACGCACCACCAACACGACCAATGAAGCCCGTATACCAGAGACTGAACTTGTCCGTACACATTTCTCCCTCTCTTGTTCTACTTCCTGCCCTAACGACAGCTCGCAGGTTTATTGTTGGCCAGGAGGCTTACACGTTTGCTCCGGTGGAACCACTTGGCGCGCAGTCCCTCACCATACACAGGTCAACTGGTGACATAGTTCTCAACCGTGGGTCTACCTTGCTTTCCCAAAGTGCTCTTGCTGATGGACGATTTGCTCAGCGCCCAACACCCCCGCATCCCCTGCCGCCTCGAGGTACGACAAGACCGTGTATGGGATACTTGGGCTGATTTCCCTAACTCTGTGTGCGTTCCAAATCTTTCTTTCCTCTCAGCCGCTCCTCATATCCTAAACAGCCGAGTACATCATCATACTGACTGGCCGCGAGCACCGCGCACGTTTTATGGGCCACGATATATACCGGGTTGCAGATATCGATATCCTTCCCTTGAATTCCAATATTTCCGCCCAGAATGCGCCACATCCCGTTGAGAGACATCTGCTTGCGCTCGTGCGGTCTCATTTTCGCGGTGGCCACTTTTTATATAGTTATGGATGGGATTTGTCTACGCGCCTGCAGGCACAGTGGAGCAAAGGCGCAAATAACCCTGAAAATTTTCTTTGGGAGCAGGTACTTAATTGTTTCGTTCAAACCAAATTTCACTTCTAACGGTTCGCAAGGCGGATGACAGGTTTTTCTGGAACAAGTCCGCATATTGTACTTCCCTTTCAGCAGGACCTTGACGGCTTTCATTTAGGTTCCTGCAGTCAAGACTGATTGATTCTGATGTTGCACCAGATGTGAGAAATCATACATCACTTGCTACCCGTCTCTAACAACGGAAAACGAATAGCTCGGGCCCTATATCCTTCCTATAATATATGGCAGTAAGTTCTTTGTGGTAAGGCCTTGGTAAGGCCTTGGCTACTCGTTTATGTTGACTCTTCTAAATAGCCTTTGATGTTCGCACCGGATATATTCATGGGCACCGGATCCAACTATGTCTCGTCAGCCGCAGGTCGCGGTATCGCGCAGGTACACGGTACTTTCGCCGTGGCATAGATCACGAAGGACATGTCGCAAACTTCAATGAGACAGAACAGATACTTCTTGTCGAAGAACAAGCAGCGGGCCGTATTTCGAAAGTCGAACAGTTTTCTCATCAACTTAGTTTTGTTCAAATTCGAGGAAGCGTACCAGTATTTTGGGCTGAAGTCAACACGTTAAGGTACAAGCCTGACCTACAAATTATGGAACTCCAAGATACCGTAAGTGACTCGTTGTTCAGAAGGCGGTCGAATAACCGCCGTTCTCAAAGGTTGATGCCTTGCGCCGTCATCTACAAGAACTAGTTTCGACCTATGGCGAACAGAGCTTGGTGAGCCTAGTCAACCAAAAGGGATATGAGCAGCCTGTCAAAGATGCATACGAAAATGTCGTTAGTCAGGTGCGTTGATCTCATCGCGTGTAATTATACTGCTCATGCATCTGCTTATAGGCTGAGTTGGAGAATGTCAAATATCAATACTTCGACTTTCACAACGAATGCAAGAACATGCGCTGGGACCGTATCAATCTTCTCATTGAGAAAATGCAAGATGACATTGTGAAGCAGGGGTATGACGTTGTCATTTATACAAATCTCTGTTACTCAAGGTCCTTAGCTATTTTCATCTTGATTTGTCACGGCCTGATCCTGTAAAAACTCAACAAGGAGTTGTCCGCACAAATTGCATGGACAACTTGGACCGCACGAACGTCGTGCAGGCAACGCTGGCAAAGTGGACACTGAATCAGCAGCTCAGGACGCTTGGCGTACTCGCAGAGGGCGAGGTGCTGGATGACTTCCAAGCATTGAGCAGGGACTTTCGGGAGTGTAAGCTTTCCACTCTAACGTTGAATGTTACCTCACGAGTCTGGACAGTGTGGACTGATCATGCTGATTTGATCTCGAAAGCATATGCTGGTTCTGGTGCCTTGAAGACGGACTTTACGCGAACAAACAAGCGAACTAAGCTGGGAGCTCTTGAGGATGGTTACAAGAGCTTGGCACGTTACGTCAGAAACAATTACTTCGACGGTGCAAGACAAGATGGCTTCGACCTTGTGACTGGGGCATGGACGCCACGGAGAAATCCCATCACTACCGTCTCCTTGTTAGCAGATACTAGACCACTGGTCATTCGTTCGGTGAGGTCTCCGTGCATGTGAAGACACTAGTATCCGCTCACCAACATCAAGGTTCCTTACATTATGTCGTTTTCGCTATTCATGATCTGTGCTGGTCTTACGTTACCTAGATCTTCAGGTGGGTCACTCACCTTCCGGGCCAGCAAGCGTTGATTATTTTTGTACAGACTATTCACTCTCTTACTACTTCGTCCTGTGGCTGGTTGTCGCGACTCTTGCGATAATATTCATCATGATTTACGGTATTGAATACGTTTCGTGGCCTAGGTTGATACCGCCAACGGATACCATTTATTACGAGGGGCCTGGATTCCGTTCTGCACACCACGGTAAAGGGTTGAAAGGTTCGTTCGCGCAGAGACTTGGTTTGTCAGGCAAAGTTTTTTCCGCGCATGCGGCTCCAGTAACCAGGAAAAGAGCATTAACTGTGAGTAAGATTGAGGAGGTAGAGATGGGCGCCAAGCAAAGAGTAGATTAGCAGTGTCATGTTCGCTACGTTGGTGTGCTATTTCGATACCTGGTATTTCTTGTTCCTAATTTGGGCATGGCCGATTACCCATGAGCGGAGTTTGGATGTATGCAACCAAAAACTTGCACGACGAACCAAGCTCAAGTGTATAGTTATATTTCAACACCCCACTCTTCGTTGTAACCCGATGTCTGGAAAAAAACGCGCCTCCCCGGGTGTCGACACCGAAAAAGACCCTCTCGAGAGCGTCGAGCTCAGCGACGAGCAGGCCCAAAAATTGCAGGACGTCCAAAAGCAAATTGAACGTGCTGAACTACTCCTGGGTGGGTCACATTTTTGCTGCAAATTGTGGCCTAGAGTAATTTGTGGTCATCTTAGAGCGCCGTGGACATGAAACACTTCGCCCAGTCTACCAAAACCGGCGTGAAGTCGCGAAAGCGATCCCAAAATTTTGGCCAATTGCATTGATGAACCACCCCTTGATTGGCTTCCAAGCACAGCATAACATTGATCGTATGGCCTTGAGCTACTTGGAAGATCTGTGGGTGGAACGCGATTCTGTCGAGCCCAGATGCTTCACCATTGAGTTTGTGGGTTTTTTTCTGTTCCGCTCTTCTGTTATATTGGTGCTCATTTACGAAGCACTTCAAACCAAACCCATACTTCACCGACTCCGTCCTAAAAAAAGAGTACAAGTATGCTCCCCCGGCTGAGGCTGCTGATGAACAACCCGACGAGGACGGCCTGACTCCCTCGATGCTCGCCTTCGTGTGGGCCCGCGACGTAAAACCATTAGTACGTGTCTTGGGTGCACATGTTCCCTCTTTCATGTCTCGAATATTTGTTTAGGCCACCAAGATCAACTGGAAAGACCCCACGAAGGCGCTGACAAAGCTCCATCCCCGTGTCGAAGAAGATGACCGGGATGAAACTGACATGCCCGCTGAAGCCGGCAGTTTCTTTAACTTCTTTGAAATCGCCGCTGATCCATTCGATGTAAGTCAAATTATGAAACAAACACGTGACACTTATTATTTGGATTTAGGTTGGAACTACGATTACCAATGAAATATTCGTCGATTCTACCAACTATTTCCTTGGAAATGTTCCGTCAGACGACGTCGACTCCGATGACGAGGAGAGCGATGACGACGATGACGACGACGAGGCGGGAGAGATCGACCTGGAAAAGCACAAATCTAAAAGGCAGAGAAAGGATTGAGTATACACTTGGCAGCATTTAAATTCACCCACATATTCGACGCATATTTATTCTGCCTTGACAATATTGCTCGTTTCGTTGTAGTGATTTATTATCATGATTTGTAAGTTGTTCGATATCGATGTGCGAACACGATACACGAGTTCAGGAATGAATTGTTTGCACTTCGTCCGACATCTGCCTCACGAACGTGGAGCACTCATTGCAAATAGTACCTAGGCCGCATTGTCCGATCAGAGGTGACGTCTTTCGTGTAAACCATTGGTCGTCGATGGTTGTTTTGATGTGTTGCCGGTTCACTTCGAAGCGTACATAGAGAAGGCCAAGAATAACAAGAAAACAGCAAGATAGACTGACACCAATTTAACCTACGATCCTTCTCACAAGAAGAGGAAGCGAACTTGGGCCATCTCCTACAATCCTGGGCCGGATAACAAACGTCTGGAAACTCTCGATGTCGCAATGGCACGTGAATGAAAACTGACGTAGCAAAGTAACAGCCAGGGCCTGTGTGGGATCCCCGTCTCAACTTATATCGATGGATTCTGCCTTCGTACATACCTTGATTTCCGCAGCAGCGAAATTCCTTCCCAGACAGCCTCGCGGACTGAAACTACGTCAACGAGCTGTCGAATACCCAAATCAATCTCTTACCCAAGGCTAAAAGCAAATAGGTCGCGATTGTTTCGGGCGTTGCGTTGCAGCCACCGCTCTGGACGAAAAACGTTGGCATCCGGCCCCCATGTCGACTCATCCCTTTGGATGACATTAACAGGTATCGACAAGATAGTTCCCTTGGGTATGGTAATGCAAGGGTCTGTGGTCCCAGGGAGTGCTTCGGATAAGGGAACAGTGACGGTTTCGGCCGCCTTGAGAGCACCGTTAGTGTTGAAAAGGGAAGTAGCATAGACAGGAAGTACTTGATGGTGGTTCTCCAACACGGGGGGATGCATGCGCAATGTCTCCATGAAGAATGAGTGCAGGAGCGGGAATTCATTGTTTAAAGAGTCAAAAGGGGGATCGGACGTAAATGACACCTCATTCCGAATAGCCTCTTGTCTTTCGGGATGCATGGCTAACTCGTAAAAGAGCCACTGTCAATGTTCAGATTAATATCATCCCAGTACCAAGTGTTACTTACAGCAATTGTAGAGGACACGGGCTCGTATCCTGCAGAGATGATTGTTCGCATCTGGGCTGCGATTTGCTCGTCATCCAGATAGGGGGCCACAGATGATCTATCTTCTCTCACTGACGGTGGGTTAGTCACGGAGCTCGGAATGGTAGCATGGTCGTACGCATCAAGGACATTAATGACTTGCTACCCAGGTCGCTGTTGATTTTCGCATCTCTTAGGATGAACGTGGCGAGTTCACCAAGCTCTTTGTGGGTCTTGCGTATGAGGCGGCCTTTCTTACCAAAGTGCAAGATCCATGGGGCCAGCCAAAAGAGGGCACGCATATAGAACGTCCATCGCGTCTTCTGATGGTTGGTCAGGCTATCCAAAGCATTCACCAAGGCATGCGGACGACCGTCAAGGCAGCCAAAGTCGTGGGTGAATGCAGCTCGCCCGATAGTATCAAGGCTGTTCGAACACGTCTGAGCACTGTATCATCACTCGCCTGGTACACATACGCGAATCGGCCGGCCCAGTTTGTCATTTCGATTGTAACTTCAGTAGTTTGAGAATCATTAAAAACCTCTTGCCACTGAATGGCCACCTTCACGAAGGATCGAATTCGTCAATACTATGCGTCGCGAGATGATGAGACTCGCCTTTGCGGCATTCTCATAAAAGAGGGTTGTCAGATGTCTCACCGATTGAGTGCTGAATATATCCATGAGGCCCGAAATTTACTGTAGGGTTTTCAATTACCTTAGCGCAGGTGCGACTGTCCTGCGCTGCCTTTCATGAGTTTCTTTCCCTGTCACAGCAGAAAGTTAGGTCGGACCCACTACTATAACGGGGAATTATATCTGGTCACCTTCCACCCAAAGGAGGCCTTTACCAAGGAGCAATCGAAACCATGTTCTTACACCATCGGGTTTTGGAAACTGATACGTCCCTTCGCCGACGATATAGTTGATGGCGCGAGAGTCGGTGATGGACAGCATCTGGTGCTAAATGACCATTTCAGTTACGTGGCCCCTAAGCGCTGCGACGGACAGACGAACCCCGAATGCGCCAGAAAACCGGACGACCTTGCCAAACCTGCTATGCCATTCCACATAGTGCACGCCAGGCGAGTCGTGGTAGAGAACTTGCTCCTCTCCCCACAGCCATGAGCGAGTCTTTGGGCCAGGGAGATGCCATAGGAGGAGGATAGCGGAGAGCCTGAGGTATATGGAGCGCAGGAGGCGGACAAGGCCAAAGGCCACCACGAGGGCGAGGAGGGATGTCGATGGCATGCGAACAGTGAAAATGGGATGGGCGACTTATAGCTATTCATTGTCGTAGTGACGTGTCATCCAAAGTGGAAGTTGACATTGACTGAACTTGTAAACTAACTTTGATGTCAAAACTAGCGCATCGACCAGAGTCACCCTCGAAGCCTCATATTCGCCACCGGCCCATCCTCAACGTGGAAGATCAGGCAGACTTCCACGCTCACCGCGAGGGGCTGAGCAGCCCACCCCTGGAGAGCATTCGCGTTCCCTCGCGCACCAACATGGCACGCCCAAGAAGAATCTCAGACACTGCCGACGGCGACGAGGTCCGGCTCTCCCTTTTATCGGGCCAGGGCGACGACGATGAGATTCCATTCGACGGGGACCATAAAAAGCCCAAGACACTCTCCACTAGGGACAGAAAAGCAATGTTATTGCTCATCATTCTTTGTCCGTCCGTCCCTATCCTGTCCACTCTTCTTGTATGGCTTACCCTTTCTTAGACCTCATTCAAGGAGTGCCGGTCAGTAACACCCATCTCTGATAAAACAGCAGTGCTAACCCCATCACTTGCAGTTGGGCCTCGCGCTCGGTATGCATTTCTTCCCCTGTCAATCCGTCATCTAATGCATCCACACTTAGGCTCTGTGCCATTCATTTTGCGAGAACATCTATCATATTCCCAACTTGGCGTGTTCGCCCTTTCTAATTACCCGTACTCCCTCAAATTGTTATGGTCGCCTATTATCGACTCTACCTTTTTTGCCTCCGTCGGTCGACGAAAGTCATGGATTATTCCAATGCAAATCATAATCGGTTCCATGATGCTCTACATTTCAAGCAACGCCGAAAGACTGTTCGAGCATGTTCGTTTATTCCCTCTCTCGTGCTGTTTTAGCTTCAACTTTAATTATAGCCCGCAGACAACGTTTACGAACTGACATTCGTGTTTACCTCCTTGGTATTTTTTGCTGCAACTCAAGGTGCGTGTATCTACTCCTTGTGACTGGGTGCAGTTCTTAAGGCACTATTGATAGACATTGCTGTCGACGGCTGGGCTTTGACCCTTTTATCTCAAGAAAACCTATCTTTCGCGTCCACTTGTCAGACAATAGGCTTGAACACAGGCTTCTTTGCATCGTTCACGGTATTCCTGGCTCTCAACAGTGAGGCATTCTCGTGCGTGGGATGTTGTCTTTGACATGATGTCTTCTCACTTCACTCCCAGTCAAAAATGGGGAATACCACGTTTGACCATGGCCACGTACCTACAGTTTTGTAGCCTTCTATGCTTTGGAGTGACTTTTTGGCTCGTCTTCTTTGAGAGAGAGGTGTGTATGACTTGCAAGCAACTGAGTAATCGATTTTTTATTCCGTCGCAGGAGAGCGAGCCTATTGACGATTCCGAAATGACCGTCTCGTCTGTCTATAAGACCATCTGGAAAATTTGCAAACTGAAGCGTAGGTGGCGTTCTTGGTTTTGCAGGCAACATCTACTCATCAATTTGCCGTACTTGCAGATGTACAAGCTCTCATCATCATGCATTGTTTTGCCAAGATCGGTTTCCAAGCCAATGAGTCGGTTACAAGTCTAAAGATGATTGAAAAGGGGCTGGGCCGCGAGGATCTCGCTATCGTGGTCCTGATAGACTTTCCGTTCCAAATTTTGGGTGGTTGGCTGGCTGCCAAATGGTCAAGTGGCAACAAGCCATTACGGCCTTGGATATGGGCATTTTGGCCACGACTGCTGTTTGCGCTGATATCCACGTTTATTGTTTATTTGTTTCCAACACCACCACTGTCGTATGGGTTCTTCACATACCTAGTGATACATACTGTTCTGCAGGGATTCGCGTCGTAAGTGCCTCTTTGTCTTGCGTGGTACTTTTTCCTCTGAACGGACCAATAGTACCATCCAGTTCGTCGGTATCTCCGCCTTCCACACGAGAATCTCCGACCCTCTAATTGGAGGAACATACATGACGGTGAGGTATCAAAATATTGCGTGTTTGCGCAGGATTGTTGATTGTGTGCAGCTACTCAATACGTTCACGAACCTGGGAGGGACCTGGCCAAAGTATTTCGTCCTAAAAGGTTAGTTTAGCGGCATCCGTGTGCCGACACTAACGTTCGCCAAGGTGTGGACTACTTTAGCGAAGCATACTGCAGGGTTAAGGATGCAGACACGGAGCTGCTCGTCAGAGGTAAGGAAGACGAAAAGAGAGTGCAGGTGGTTGACGTGCGGTCTAGCTGCAGAATGTGTGTCTGAACGAGGGAAAGAGCGCTGTGCCGACATTAGTGGGGAGTGCGTGACCGAGCAAGACGGGTACTATTACATCTCTGGGATCTGCATGGCCTTTGGGGTGGTATTTCTGGTTGGATATATTATCCCTACGGCGCGTCGGCTGCAAGGTGAGCCATTCGATGGCTGTGTGCGTCCACGCTGATTAATTTGTTGGTAGTTTTGCCAGTGCACCACTGGCGAATTAATGGAGACCTGCCCTGAAGCGGGGAGTCATTAGAAAGAGACTAGTCGATATAAAATAAATAAATAAAACTAGTTTTACATTTCCACACACACGAGTTCATCATCATCGTCGTTGAGCTAGTCCACTTTAAAATGACCACTACAGCCGCAATGCACTTCGGTCCTGAATGGATGCGCGCAAAGCCCCATTCAACCTGTACTACTCGGCAACAGCAACAACCTTCCCCACCACCACAGCCGCCCTTGAACCAGCTCAGCCCATCGACCTACTCTGCCCTCGTCACGCCCGTTTCACAGGAGCCCGACAGGCGCGACGAATCCCGTCCATTTAGATATACGAAGGACGACATGCTCAGAATTTACAAGGAGGGTGGCGGCAGGGGCGGTCTTAACCTCGAAGTAGCGCGCTGGGAGGGCATCGTCCGTGACGTGGGCAACGAGCCAGCCGGTCTCCGTGAGATGTCCGAGGCCGAAAAGAAGGTCGGTCAATGAACTGGTTCACCATTGCATCGTTTCCCCTCACGCGACACCTCCATTAGCTTTTCGCCGGACCCCTTAATTCCGAGCTCCGTCGGCGTCAGTCGACTGATTTTATGAGCATGCACTCATCCGATAGACGGGGAGTACATCCGAATTCTGCAGCAAACAATTCCACGCGTTACGGTCCCTTTTCGGCGAGGAGGAGAGACAGCACAGGTAAATTTATCCAGCTCACGGCACTCTTATCTCTGACTTGTATCTAGATCAGCCACCCCTTGCTCTTCCGCGTAAACTTTCGCTTTCAAATACCCAAGGAACTACATTATCGTCACCGCGAGACGCCCTTCCTTCTCCTCGCAATAGGATCGGTCCCTTTGGCACTGGTTTTGACGGTGTGCTTAGTGGCGGTGATTCTTGGCCTAGGAGGCGACCTTCGGCAAGTATGACTGGAGGTGGCGGTGGTACTTTGGTACGAGGAGAGGGCAAGGAAGAGGATGCTCGACGTTCGGAGATAAAGGAGGAGGAGGAAAGTGCGGGACACCACTCTCCCAATTCCCAAGATAACGATTCGGCCGCCGTGACAGATCGATCCTCTTCTCCTGGACCGGATGTATTTTCGCCAGACGTCAGGCCGGGGGGCAGTGTCTCTTTACTAGAATCTGGTTCGGTTGGCCGGAGCAAGGCAAATCTGAGTTTGGAAGTACACCCGACCCCTCAGATTTTATCCACAACTAATCCTCTCTCGTCCGGCCCCCCTGGTGTAACCGATCCTGCAAGTACTGAATGGTCATACTTGGACCCTCAAGGCCATGTACAAGGTGAGTGCATCTTATAGCCGAGCAACCTCACCTTGATCAAATAAACTACAGGTCCTTTCCGAGCTGACCTGATGCAGAAATGGTTTGACGAAGGCTACTTTACCCCTGATCTACTTATGAAGCGTACCCACATCGACGCGGATTGGACTGCTGTCGGAACGCTTGAAATGCGCGCAACCGGGGGAAAAATCTTCCTGCCACAAGTCCCCAATGGTCCGCCTGGTTTGGCTATTCGCACAGAATCCCCAAAAGGTTACTCTCCGGCTCACGAACAAAACGTGTTTGATGGGTATCAGACGCTACGGACTACCATAGATTCCCTGAACGGCTCTTCACCTATTGAGTCTTCTTCATCCTTTGGTGACGGTAGATTTCGAAATGATTCTCCCGATCTTTCCATATTGGGTGGCAGAACGGGAAATAATGTCTACTCCAGCGATGCCGACTTTGGGGGTCGTACCTTTGGGGTGCGCGCAGCGTTTCAAGACCCCACTTCAGATCCACGAGCGTTCAGCAACAATCTATTAGGAAGGGCGTCAACCATCGACACGTTTAATGCCTACAGTGCAGGTGGCGATAGCTCACCTTGGTCGGCTGGATCGGGGAAAATTAACCAACTCTTCAACGATAATGATCAGCATCCTTATACCAATGGGTTCAACGGCATGGGATCTGGGACGATTGGGAATTCCTTGTCTGTCAGTGTTCACGGCCTTAACCAGGAACATTTTGGCGACACAACATACGGTGGCATGGGTAGTCATCATGAATCCCCGGTTGCACGTCGGCCATCTGATGTCAACGGGATACCATTGACCAGCGGCATGGCGGATGGCTTCAACTCTTCGTTTGGCGCACCACCACAGTTTCCGCAGTCTACTCCTGTTCCTTATGCAGCGCCACAGCAGCGTCGGTGCATTTCACCATTCGGGGATCTAATGCCACAAGATACAGAAGGTCACAATGTTACCCAGACACCTACTTCTGCTGTGCAACCAAATAGTGCCTTGCCATGGACTACGCGTTCCAGGACTATCGAACCTGCTGCACCTTCACCTATCGTACCACCTGCTCGGCCTCAAGCATCCGGATGGGTGACACCTCAACCAGACCCTTCGCCGTGGTTGATGGCCTCGCTGCCCGTTGTGGATGACGTTTGGAGGGAGATGCCTGGTCCGAACAGCCTCACATTCAGCAACCTTGGGCAACATAACAAACAACAAGAGCAGGAAGAGGATCAAGAAGACGACATCGCCGTTTCTTCCGTCGAGGATGTTGTTCCTCCGCCCGACACGCAACCAGAACAATCCGAGTCAGCCAATACCGCCTCAGCCAGCGCAACGGCTGTGGCTTCTCCATCCGTTCTTCCCGATATCATCTCTATCAGTCCGAGCACACAGGGTTCAACAGCACCCAAAGCAAGGCGCAAGTCGACGACGCGCGATGTACAGTCACCAGCAACCAAGGCAACAGCCCCACCCACTCCAACCGTCGTCAAGGACCCTCCTACCCCTTCGCTACTAGTTCAACCCAAGCCTGTCTGGGCTATCGAAGATGACCTCAAGAAACAGAAGGGTGCCGGCGCACCGGTTAGTCTAAGGGAGATTCAAGAGGCTGAAGTAAAGAAAGCGGAGGCTCGCAAGGCTGCCGAGAAGGAACGAGAACGCCTTGCTCGTGTAAACGTCGCCAGCGACAGTGTCGTCGTCGAAGAGAGCCAACCATTTATATCCTCCTGGGGTTTACCCACGTCGCAAGCGGGCGCTCGCAATCAAATACCACCCAAGGAACCATCAACAAGCAACTCCACAACTGCTTCCCCCGCCCCTGTATGGACGAATGCAAACCCTCCGCCGACAGCTAAGAGGACAATGAAGGAAATTCAGGAGGAGGAAGAGAGAAGAAAAAAGCTAGGTGTAAAAGAGAGCATGGCGTCCGCAGCTGCCCGCCGTGCGTACGCAGAGACAACTGTCAAGGTACATCAGTAGGCTTGGTGTGTTAGATTATAGCTGATATTTTATAGGTTGCACCCAGCGCGCAAGCCTCAGGTGGCTCTTGGACAACTGTGGGTCCCAACGGCAGGCCTACTCCTCCTGCAACGAGTACACCTCGCCCACCAGCGAACACCCCTCCAAACAATTCCACGTCGTTGACAGTACAGCGTTCAAATGGCACACCAACCCGACCGATAGTGACTACCGTGAAAGTGGCAACACCGCGCGCTGAAGATTTCCCTGTTACACCATCGCACGACTTTTTAAAGTGGCTGGGCGAATCGCTGAAGGGATTGAACAGCTCAGTTAATTGTAAGTGGACCAGGGTCTTGACTGACACATGTTTTCTTATGTCTCGATCGAACCAGTGGAAGAAATAACGTCAATGTTGCTTTCTTTCCCCCTTGACCCTGATCAGTCGACTCTAGAGATCATTTCTGATCTCATCTATGCCAACAGTACGACCCTTGACGGCCGTCGTTTTGCGTCGGAATACGTCAGCAAGAGAAAGGTTGATGCCTCAACTCGACGTGGAACTACCGGCGTGTCTGGACCGGGTAGCAAACCAGTGTCCATTGCTGATGTGGTGAAGACACAACCAAAACCTGTGCAACAGGAGTGGGGATTCAAGGTGGTGAATAAGAAGAAGAAGGGTGGGAGATCGTGAGTTGGAATGTGACTTACCAACTGCTGCGAGCGTGTATATCCGTAGAGGTGACTGCTTGGATTAGCACCTTATAATGATGTTTCGAGTGGCACATCGATGACACAAACAGGTTAAGACCACTCATTGCCAACCAGAATTGTAATTTGATGCGAATGTACTAGTCCTGCTGGAGGAAAATGCGTCTAAATAGCGGTAGGAATACATCTAGTGTCTACGAGATACAGCATGTCCGTGAACGTGTTCTTTAAGTCATGCATAATTTCCGTCTAGACAAACGTAATCATGTAGATGCGGAGGAAGTATCTTGGTATATCTTGACACTCGACACCTCCCAATCTATCCAGTGAAGTACTGAGCAACCAAAGACATGGGCCAGTGGCAGGTGACTTACAAGCCTCATCAAATGATGCACCATCTGCCTGTATGAACTGTGCGCATGTTGCAAATCCAGTTTGCTGTTGACAACTGACTGATTGCCCGGGTACACCAGTGCCATCCCAGACACCTTCGGCCCAATCACCGCAAAGTGTGGTATCGAATATCGCGCTGTGGTTCACAAACATCTCTGAGATATTGCAGAGGTTTGAGTTGGCCCAAAATGCCTGAGGAGTGGGCCAGTTCTGCGGTTGTGGTGCGCCGGCTGTGATATCACTGGGTATCGAACCCCTCTGGAAATACCACACTTTGATGCCCACGCTGTTTACCCAATACACTGTACCGGAAACTTGAACATCGTCCGCTAGAGGCGTGCAGGCCACTCACTGGCATAAACACCGCCGCTAACCGAGTTGAAGCCACGGCCAAAACTAGTATTACTAGGAAAACGGACGCCACATCCTTCATTGTTTGACTGCGCAGCAGAACAATCGGTACCTCCTACAATAGTGCCCGACATGCCCAATTGAGTTGAATTGGAGGAAGAGATACTGCATCCAACACCGGTGTGGATGGTTGCTTGGTTGTCCGTGTAGTTGTTGACGCCTTCTACGATGTCAATCTCGCCGGTATTAGGCCAGCTAGGTCCATTGGTCCAAAATGCTATAATGTACAATAGTTGTGAGTTGAATGAAAGCAGACGAAAAAAAAAAGGCATCTACCAGGCCACGTCCCACACCCGGTGGGCATGTGCACGGCATCAAGAATGACGAGTCCTTGAGTGAACGTTATGTCTGTGGTTATCCTAATGCTCCTTCTGTTGGTTTGCACGGTAGGTGTGGTGTCCACCCTCATCACCGCATTCCCAGCATCGTTGATTTCGATGAGACCAACACTCTGAGCAGTGCTTTGGTTCACGTATTGGACGTTTCCGTTAGTGGGGTCAGCAGCGGTGAAGAAGGACCAGCCATCGAAGAAGGTGGAGCCAGAATACGTGGCGATTGGTTGCCAGGGTGAAGAAGGAACGGCAGTAGATGAAGTGGTTGTGGATGCGGTGGATGTGGTGGTGGGAGAAGAGGAATTGCCGTTCTCGGCAGGGACGATGACACCACCGCCACCACTTGACACACAGAACACGTTTTGCGTCGGTGCAGAACCGGGCTGCGCAACAAGAACACCAGCAAAGGCCAGACGAAGATCGCGTGCTAGGGTCGCACTGTGCTTGATGGCAACCTTGTGCGCATGAGATAAGAGAGAAATGCGAGCAGCAGTGAGCGACGGAAAAAGTAAAGCGGAAAAGAAAATAAGATATGCAGGGAGGTGCATGGTTTCTGCAGCGTCGCCTGTACGAGCAAGGTATCTGATCGAGAAGAGGCGAGAGCACGGGCAAGCCGGCAAAGTTGGGAAAGGGTTAAAAAGGGAGGGAAGGAGAATACAGAGAACGCCGACGAGGTTAAGAAGCCACTGCGGCACGAGGGTCCGGTCCACAAACCCCGGGGAATGGAAAACACCGTCGGCGCAGCGATGGGTGCCACAGGCGCAGGAATATGTGATGGGGGAGGGAGAGGAGAAGGGGGTCGTGGAGGGGGCGACATGCTTATCTGGCCTGGCCGGAACAATAGCGAACACGAGGCACCCAAAGACATATTCACCCGCCAAATGGGGCACGACGGTCCATGTTGTTGCAACACCAAGACATACCAAGTATCAAGAAAGATAAAAAGAAACAAAGCCCGTCGACAACCATCATTAAATATAAACATGCTATGTAGATGGCCCCACACGCGTGGAAAAACTGGGACCATATTATCGTCCATTTCTCAGTGGTGCGATCCCGAAAACGCTTCTCGCACGCTTCTCTTGAGTTCTTCATGCTCTCGTCCATTCGAGCTCCCCAACGACGACCCTCCTATATGTGAACCCGCTATGCTCCGTGGCAGACCACCATCAACGTCACCGTCTACAAACTCGAGGATGCGCCTCGCAAGCAGCTGTATCTCGCCCTGTCCCTCACCTGCTTCCGTGTCTGCGTATGATTGTGAGGCGGAGTGATGTGAATGGGGTGTGCCGACGGAGGAAGTTGGTGTGGGCGTCCGGGATAGTGCCAGCTGGCGGATTGGAGGGTTCAACAAACCGGAAGTCCGTATGTTGCTGATCAGTTGCGGATCTAAGGCGTAGCATTCGTCAAAAAAATGATCCGACTCCACACCACCGTCATACCTGCAGATTCCAGCAGCTGTACTATTGTCCATACAGCGATATGTTGGAATGTCGCATCCGGACTTGTCAAAAAGTTGTAAAGGTATCGATGCATTCCGCCATCGGGTTTGTCCCAGACGTCGTTAAAAGCCGAATAGTCATCAGTCGCCGTCCGCCCATCTGAAAAGGTCGTGAGAATAACTCAAAAATGCATCGTGGGCATACCCTTGGAGGACAGATTGCCCAGAGCCGCAGCACTATTGCCCTGCACCTCGGAGCTAGGCGAGTTCGTTAGAGGAATAAGAACTTCGCAGATACCCATCTCCAACAATTGACCCTTGAGCTCATCTGCGCATAAACAACTTCAATTATCGCATCCTGAAAAAATTCGTGTCACTTACCGCTCAATGCCAATACAGCAACACATGCCGTCATCTCGCTCTGTACGTTCATCGGTACTTCAAGCACGAGTTCCTTGATAGATTGTACAGCGCCAGCCTTGACAATTGCCAACTTGTTCTTTTCCGAGCTAGCAGCAAGGTTACGAAGTGTGGAGATGGCGTGACACTGGACTTCCTCGTTGTCTTTGAACGCAAGGAGAGTGATCAACGGCTGAAGAAATCCTGACTCGATGATCGGCGACTCGTTCTGTGGATGGATCGAGACATTGCGGACACAAGCAGCAGATGACAAAATGAGAGGAAGATAGGTTGACTGCAGAAGCCGTAAAAGGGAATTGAGCCCATCAGCTTTCACGATCTCCAGTTGGTATTTCTCTGTTATAGTAACACCCTAACGTCAGTGGCGGCGCAAGATGTGCAACATATTGATTCACCATCACTAGCAAGGTTGCGCAATGCCAAAGCGGCTTGGCACTGTACTTTGAGAGAATGACTATCCATGAGTGCAACGAGACTGGTAACTAGTTTAGGCTCAGTTTGCGCAAGTTTCTTGCGATTTGCACCATCAACGGCGATATTGCTGAGTGCCGTGGTGCAATAGTACTGCACGTCCGTGTCCATCGAATTCAAGAGACTGACCAATACAGGAATAGCACCTGCATTAACGAGTTGTTGCCGATTCTCGTCTAGACGTGAAATCTCAGCTCAGAATTGTGGGTAGACAAGACCATTAGAGGGTCGAATCACACACCTGAGTGTGTCATATTAAGGAGAGCACCAGTGGCATTGCGTTGAACACGCATATCTTTCGAACGTGCAAGACGGGTGAGCGGGACGAGGGCACCGGATTTTGCAATCTTTGTCTTGTTGTCATCTACACGTGGATGAGGGCCATCCAAAACAAAGTATCGGGGCATATATACACACCGTGAGTTGCAAGATTCGTCACGCAGCCGACGGCATTGCATTGGACCTCTACGTTTGGGCTGAGCATCTGTTTGATGAGGGGTTCGAGGCCACCAAGTTTGACAATGAGGAGTTTGTTGTCGGCTGCAAGGGAATGAAGCACATGGGTTGGGTGCAGGAAACACGAGCGAAACGTACTGTTCACTGCCAAATTACCGAGTGCAGCACTGGCAGCACGCTGAACCTCGGTGTCTTGACTAGACAGGAGGAAGAGAATAGGATCGAGTGTGTCCCGACCGACTGGACGGACTTCCTTCTCTGTGATTTCAGCAAATGCAAGTGCAGCGCTTCGTTGCAGGTCGACATTGTCGGAGAAAGAGAGCGTCGTTAAGGCGGTGAGGGGAGAGCCTTGGAAGAAATTGGTGGTTGTGCGATCTGCGCGCAAATACGTTTTGAGAGAGCGAGAAAGAAGATGATCGGGGGCGTACTCTCGAGGTATTGAAGGAGGTCTGCAACCGCTTCACGTTCGTTTTCTAAAAGGAGAGGCTCGTACTGTTGAGATCTGCGTGAGCGAACTGGAAGGAGGACATGGATCAGGCAGAAGAAGGGGCGTATATGCGTGAACGACGTACAGCAAGACTCGCAACAGCTGCTCACGACGCCCATGGTTGAGGACAAGGAATGTGCATTAGAATTTTAACATGGCATGCCGTGGGAATATCAATCGCAAGTTGCCGGGTGTAAGCCATTCTAACCCTAACCCTAAATTATCTGCGGTGTTTCTCTTCCTACCATGGCAGAACCCTCTTGGCAAGAGCAGATACGCCTTCGCCTCGCAGAACGCAACGTCAAGCAGAACGCGTTCGCATCGATCATCGAACAATGTAATGTACCACAATAATATATAATAATATAATAATTTTTATAACTTATTATTATCGTTCACTAGATCGCAGGCTTGCACAGCAGACCAAACTCCTCAAGGAACGCAATGCCTCCCTTCTCAAGGCCGTCGGTTCGGTCCGCACCAACCCATCCAGCTCGACCGTGTATATACCCGGAACCGCCTCCGGAGAAGAGTCCGTCGTCCCTCACTCCGCCATTGCCTCGCTCACACCTTCGTCCGTGTAGAAACCCCGTTCGCGCAGCTTACATGGCGTCCCTCGAGTCTCAGATATCTTCCCTTCGGGACGAACTTGCCTCCGTGTACAAAACACAGGGCCAGAACGCCCAGCGCCTCCTCGCAATGAATGAAACTCTACGCGAGAAGGAAGAGCTCTCTCGCATCGAATCCGAGAACCTTCGCAAGGCACGGGAGGAGATCGACCGTTTGCGACGCAAGGTCGACCAACACAGCGAGTTGATGACAGAGAAGGACCGTACAGCTCAAGTAAGCACTCGATACTTAGTCTTCGTTGTCTTCTACCATACTTTCGACAGGTCCTCCACGATGAAATCAATACTCTTCAACTCGAGCTCGGTCAGATCGAGGAGCGCAATCAGACCCTCACAAAGGACAATGCTAAACTTCTTCAGCGCTGGCTTGATGACAAACAGGCACAGGCCAACAAGATGAACGAAGCGATGGACTTTTACGAAGACATGCGCTCACGACACAAGGCAGTCGCTAATTGGCGCGGCGCAGATGGGTCGCAACCACCTCCCTCCGGCACGGTGTCGGGAAATGGGGTGCGTCCAGCGGAATCGAGCGAGTCGATGACGACGGATGGTCAAAGATCTCGGTCACAGACGAATCAGGATCAGAGTCCGAATGGTTAGTTGTCGATAAGTAGAGGATTCCTTTCTTTTTTTTTAGTTCCCACATACCCTCACATCACGATCCCACTTAATCAAACAAGTAACATTTGGATGGAAAGCCATCTCTACAGAGGATATAGAGAAAGTAAACTGAGCTGTGCAGAGACAAAACAGAAACATGTCAGCCCCAAGAGAACAAGATAAGAAACCGGGGCGGTAATGCGACAGAGATAGTGAACAAGGCAGAACAAAGTATGGATGACAGTTCTGGAGATACCATACATGGCTGCTTTCATCTGTTTGGATCGAAAAGAAAAGAACAAACTGTAAAGGTAATGAGTTGTTTGACCCGGGAGCAATTTCAAGGCTACAAGTCACGAGAGCACGGTCATGAATGAATCGGCGGAATATAACGATGCAAAGTAGCAATAATTTCAAGCACCCTGGCCCTCAGCGCCCGGCTGGGCGGCTTGTTGGCTATAGTATCCTACACACAATCGTCAGGCATTTCCACGGATATTTTCATAGCACCTTACCACCCCAGTAGTTGGAATAGTACGAACTAGGATCCCCGGTGGGCCATTGGGCCTGTGTACCCGGAGCTGAGGCGCCGGCTGCGACAGATGGATCTGTCGCACCTGGCTGGCTGGCACCGTGTCCACTGCCGACGGCGCCGGGCGCTGCTTGCGCCATGCCTGGGCTTGCAGGGTTGGCGGCGCCAGCCGGCTGGTTCGGGAAGCCAGCGTATGCACCAAAACCGTACTGTCCGTAGGTGTTGGGCTGTGGCATGCCGTACATAGGCTACAAAAACGCGAAGATGAGGCATGGGGGAGAAAAAAAAAAGTAAAACGACACACCATATTGCCATACGGAGCCGCCGTAGGAGAGGGGCTCATAGCACTAGGTTGCGCCGTTGCACCGTCGGCCCTATCCTTTCCCCAACTACATTTGATCGGTCGGCCATGCACCATCTGACCTTGAAGTTGAACGATCGCCATGGCAGCATGCTCGTGTGTATCAAGCTTGACGAACGCAAAGCCACGATCAGCTTGCATACGAATCTCGGAAAGATACCCGATCGATTGGAACAGCGGGATGAGGTCTGCTTGGGTGCAGTAAGGTACCAAGTTACCAACATAAACGGTGGTGTTGTAAGAAGGTGTTTGTTGAACAACGGCCTCGTAGGAGAGAGGACCACCTTGAAAATTGATTGGTGCAGGTGCAGTGCCGAGGGTTCCGGCAGGACGGGGGGGAGGCACGCCGCCGCCGCCACCACCACTAGCACCCTGGGTTTTTTGATTCGCCCAGTTGACGCGGATAGCACGAGAACCAAGCCATTCGCCATTCATGGTAGCGATAGCCTGCTCCGCGTCAGTCTTGTCCCTAAACGCCAGAAAGCCGTAACCGCGCGATTTGCCGGAATTCATATCCCACATCACACGGGCATCGGATAAGGTACCAAAAGCACTGAAGGCCTTGGCAAGAACGTCGTCGTTAACCTCTGGGGAGAGATCTCCAACAAAGACGTGGTAATGGCCGGTGGTATCCTCCTTATTTTGCTGGCCCTGGTAAGCCCAGTTGACACGAATCTCTGTGTCGAAAATTTTGCGACCATTGAGGGTCTGTAGGGCAGTCTCGGCAGCACGCATGTCAAGGTATTCGACGAAACCGTAGTTGAGGCCGCCATGTTGATAGTTACGGTCGGGAATGATTTTGACATGCTGGACTGGGCCGGCGACGGCAAAGATTTCGGTGAGCATGTACTCGGTTACTCGGGGACTAAGGTTTCCGACGTAGAGGTGCGCCCGCCGCTGTCGACAGGGAGGTCAAGGGGAAAGGAGAGAGGGGGGAAAGACATACTGGAGCCTCGGCGGGGCCACCCATGCCCATGGGGTTCATGACTTAATAGAGTCTAGAGGGGGAGATGAAGAGGTGGGCGGAGGGAAGGTCGAGGGAATACGCACAGGAGGAAAGAGATAATCTGATGAGGGAAGGACGAGACCCGTCAGAGAAGGAAAAAGACAGACGTAAAGGAGAAGAAGGAAAAAGAAGAAAAAAAGGAGAACACAGAGAACACAGAGAGAGAGAGAGGAAGAGAGGAAGAGGACAGAAAAAACTTTGGTGCACTCCCTTCGACGACTCGGACGTAGAGATCTAAGGTCAACAGCACCGCCACATTTCATGGGAACAAACAACCTAGCACGAGCACTACCACTACTACTGTTTCGTAGGTACGTTCAGCAGCACGTTCCCCCCGCTGCTCGGGATGTACGACACGTTTCCGTTCGATGCCAACGACTGCACGATCGCCTTGCTCGCTTCAATCTTCCGGAGCGCCAGGAATGCATCCCCCGCCTTCTCCAGCGACTTCGATACCGTCGCCGCGGCCTCTGCTTCCCCCTCCGCACGAATAACGGCCGCTTGCCGCTCTTGCTCGGCCTGCCGTACGCTCAGCGCATCGTCCGCACCCGTCCGGCACACGCACCTTTTCCACAATGAATTTGGCTCGCTCAGCGTCTGTCGCCATGTCAGCCGTCATTCCAAACCATCCTCGTCCGCCATACCTTGTTGTGCAATTTGTTTGGCTTCAACAGCCTATAAAATTTCAGTCGCCCACATTGGCTCCCTCCCGCATTAAACACAAACCTGCGTAAACTCCTAAAGAGCACATGAGTCCCGTCACCTTTATTTCATTCCATGTGTACCCACTTTTCCGAACGTCAAATGCGTGATGGACACATCTTCCAACTTAATGTTGAATTCGCCCGCACGCTGCAACAAATCCGCCCTAATCCTCGCCGACACCACCTCTCGCTGCGTGATCAGCTCCGCCGCGTCAAATTGAGCGACAATCGCCTTGAGTACTTCGTTGCCGATGGACGGGAGAACGCGCTCGTCGTAATCCAAGCCCAAGCTTTGGTAAATTCTTGGCAGGTGGTCGGTGTCGGGTCGTGAAAGCACACGCAGTGTTATGGAGACCATCTGCAAGTCTTTCGAACCGGTGGTGGTCGAAATATTCTGGCGCACAGAAACTGAGTTGCGTTGATGACGAACCCCCGCTACGCGCTTACCCTTGGTTTTATACG
>JBBPUI010000047.1:0-51768 GCA_038094615.1 Heimioporus aff. retisporus | reverse complement strand
ACCGGACTGTGGGGAAGTCTGGGTCCGGAACTTTTTGCTCCTGCACGGCAATATACGGTTCATACCCGGCACGTTTGAATACTTCGGATGCGAATGCATCGCTGACGCCATGCATTGAAGTATTTACGAATTTGATAGGGGGAGCATCGACACAAAGTCTGTCCACGCACGATCACGCGAACGCAACGCAAGAAAAATAACCACAAACCTGGGGTTTGCCATTCCATGGATTAGAGTGAAATAACTTTCTTTCATCTCGTCAGTAGGGTCATGGCAAAGTGGCAATGCGTAAACATCGAGTCCGTGCTTTACTCTCGGTTCTTGATTGTCTAGGATAGCTTCCGCAATACCTTTATCGTGGGGTGCGATAATCTGCAGGGACCAGGTTTTATATGAGACATTGCGTTGATCTGCAGCCGCCCACCTGAACAGCATTCTCCCAATAGACCTGTATGCACAGGTAAGGAAAGAATCATCATGCATTGCAACACACACTTTGAAGCCGTTGTCATCCTCACAGAAACCAGGTCGTTATATTAGTTAAATGTATAATGTTAAGGGTACCTTTGGATTGTGACTTGCTACAGAGATATTCAACTTGTGGACTTCGGCGCATATGCACCAGATTGCGCACCAGTAATCATTATTCCGCAACTAGCATTCAGCTTCTTGACCGAAAAGGGCACACTTGAAAACGAAAATCATACATATTTCCCGCACTGACGGAATTAGATAACAAATGCACCCACAGAGGTGTGTGAACAAAGCCTCTCAAAAGAAAAACCTTGATATCGTTGGAAAGGAAGACCGCGGCAGTGAGGTGGGCCCAGTCTGCCGAATTGTGTCGATGATCATGACCGATCACAATACCCCGAGTGGCAGCACTAGTAACGTTCTTGCGCAAATAGGCGCATAAACCCTAATGATAGCAAGCCTTGAACACCTATTCCGTTTTGGAGCCAATGGATGCCTGCCTGGGACGCTTGGATGATGATCAAGTCGTTCATTCTCGCCCAT
This sequence comes from Heimioporus aff. retisporus, assembly GCA_038094615.1. Classification (NCBI taxonomy): domain Eukaryota; kingdom Fungi; phylum Basidiomycota; class Agaricomycetes; order Boletales; family Boletaceae; genus Heimioporus; species Heimioporus aff. retisporus. The sequence goes on along the minus strand of JBBPUI010000047.1, from coordinate 50,751 downwards.
CCAGCTTCCATCCTTCCACGGAGCCCTTGGGGCTTGACATCGGTGATGGGAAATCAATGTCGATGGTTGACGCACCAGCAGTCCCAAACTCTATACGTGTTCTTGCGATGCATACGACAGGATACAGACGACATTGATTAGCAATGTGGTATCATGTAGTTCTGGCTTGAAGCACCTCATCCGTTTCTCCAGTTCATTTATGTTTTGTGTAGCCCAAAGTGCCCGGATTTCTCTTCTTGTTTTCTCGTTCTAGTGATGTAAGGTCCATTGCTGAATCCAGTTGAAACTTCGAAGTCAGGACGTACTGGGTCCAACCTGAGCCATTCATTAACAAGGTATTCGAGCGACATGGTTTGCAGTCAAGCGATGCGTGTCGACCGTAAGGCAGCTGAGAAACTACTGGCATGCTTATCAGGCTGCCAAGGATCGCACCGCCACACAACAACCATCATCATCCATATCCGGATACGACGAGCTTGTCCCGTCACGCATCATAGTATTGTCACGCTCAAGTAGCTGTACAAAGTTGACTGAATCACTGTTCTGCATTAACAGTGACTGAATTACAATCTTTCGATTCCTGCAGAACACCCATAAGGTCCAGATCTTTGCATTCAACTTATTAGAATACTTACTGAGGCAGGAGTCAATGTGAGAGGATGCAAATCTGCTGAAAGAGTCTCTACACTATTTGAATCTGCCTCATGAGCCCAAAGGACTTTTTGAACTGCAGACTCGCCAACACAATGACGCATCATGTCTTCCCACATCGAACACAACTGCTCAGCTTGTGCAAGAGTGGCAACATATGCATTCCTCCTTTGCTCGACTTGTGCAATGGCAGCAACATATGCATTCTTCCGCCGCAGTGCATCAGACAAACAGCTTGCATATTCATCCTCATATTGCTTCCCTGATGCCTGAAGGTTTCATGAGACAATAAGTAAAACAACACATCCATGATCCCCACTCGAAATTTCGTTAGATCTTTATCCTAAAGTATCCGCCGGTGAAGGAGAGCCACCCGTTCCTTTCTTTCGTCTTCCAAACTCGCACCGGATGACCTCTGAAATAATCTCGGATCGATGTTGGGGATGCTAGCAGCTGGTGTGCTATATCTTATGAAGGGTATATTTGCGGTGGTTGACGCGGTGAGTGATGACATGGGTACGGGGCGAAATGGATGAAAAAGTCACCGTGATCTGTGTGACCTGTCACCCGTGCCCGTGACACATCATAAGATGACTGGTCACAGGTGGTGTCATAATGTTATCCAAAATAGGCCACATTCTGCCCATATTTGGGTTTAAAGTGTGACATGCGTGACTCAATCCGGGTACAAGTCCCCAGACGTTCTGTAGCGCGCAGCTCCCTACCGTGAACGCCTTCTCAGAGGGCCAGAACGGCTCGGGAATAATAGGTCCAACGATAAATCTGGAGGTCAGCAAAACCAACAAACTGGTCTGGAAACTTGAAGCGGTCGCATTGCGCGACCGCCTAAAGCCGCCGCTGGTTTCACCGATCGCGCGCCAGTATTGTGAAAACACTTGCTACCAAGAATGATCGATAGCACAAATTCATCCTACCTACTGTATGACGACCAACAGCCTCCCTTAGAGTAAATGACAATTATGCCGTGAAAATGAGCGGGTAAACGTAAGATGTTCAGACCCTTGCATCTGACCGTGTCGTCTTCTTCCGTGGTATGTCGAAGCGTACGACTCGAGGAAGCCATTTACTAAGAGGAAGTAAAACAAGGGCGGAATACTGTTCTGAAAATGCTGGGAAACAAAAGAAATGAAGAAGGAAAATACATACAAATCTCAAGGTCCGTGCTACCATGCTAATTGTATACCTGATACAACGGCCTGTTATCCAGCATTAGTGGGCCGCAGTGCCTAAGGAAAAAGGCTAGACGTACGTTGACGAGAACTTGGTGCCCTGTCTTACAACCTTCTCTACTGCATCCAAAAAATCACGCTCTGTGGCAACTTTCCGCCGCGCCCGAATTGCGAACATACCGGCCTTGCAAAATATAATATGATGAATACTGCGGTTCGTAGAAGCTTTCAAGGGCGCACCTCGGTGGCAACTGATCGTAACTCTGCCCCAGTGGTGTTAGGGCATAGACGTGCAATCAGGTCGAATCGTATATCCCTTTCAACGCTCATACTTAAAGCGTGCATCTGTTTTAGCCATAAAGTGCATATGGCATGACACGACACACCTTCGTGCGTGGATCTTCAAAATATGTGCACGTCCCTCATTATCCGGTAGCGAGAATTCCACACGACGATCAAGGCGGCCAGGTCGAAGTAGGGCTGGATCCAACGTATCTGGCCTGTTCGTTGCCATCAAGACTTTAATGTTTCCTCGAGGATCGAACCCGTCGAGTTGATTTATCAACTCAAGCATCGTTCTCTGTACCTCATTGTCCCCTCCTGCACCGTCGTCAAATCGCGCACCACCAATAGCGTCGACTTCGTCAAAAAAGATGATGCAAGCCTTCTTCGAACGTGCCATTTCGAAGAGTTCGCGGACCATGCGGGCACCCTCGCCGACGTATTTTTGCACTAGTTCCGATCCAATCACACGAATGAAGGTGGCATCAGTGCGGTTAGCGACTGCACGGGCGCAAAGCGTCTTCCCGGTTCCAGGTGGGCCGAAAAGAAGAACACCTTTGGGAGGGTCGATACCAAGTTTTACGAAACGCTCTGGCTTAATATAGTGTAAGTAGTGTGCAAGCACCTATGCGAGAAACGCACCGAAAGAAGAGGAGTCTCGACGACTTCCCGGAGCTTTTCTATTTGCTCCTTGCAACCCCCGACGTCGGAGTAGGTGACGTCTGGCTTCTCTTCAACTTGCATCATTGTGACCGATGCATCGATCTTGGGGGGCAAAGGTATCTGAATCTGATACTTGTTCCGGTCAACTCTACAGGAATGTTAGCGAAGGTAAAAGGGATCATACTACAAGCCCACGGACCCGACGCGCATGCCCTCCTCAATATCGGTCGGAGCAACACGCTCGCCCAACCCAACGACAAACTTTGCGATTTGTTTAATGTTAATGACGTATTTATCTTGCTCGTCCGCGCCTTTCTGTCCCTGCACAGCTCCAGCAGGGTTGACGGAACGAGCTAACTCTGCCTTCTTAGTATCCATGGGAATAATCTTTGTGCACCGGGCGACCTGGAGGGGGTGTTCCCCCATGCGCGCACGATCAGCAGCAAGATCCCATAGGTTCGGTGCGGCCAGTCCGGTGTCTGATTCCTTTACACCGAGTTTCTCGTCAATTCGCTTTTGGACTTCCTTTATGTCTGTATCGATCTTTTTCAACTTGGTGGCGTATGGACCTTGACCCTACAGAGTACGTTACTCCCAACGCATCGAGAGAGGTGAGTGGACGTACATAGGTCTTGAGGATTTGGATATCGCTGTCCGTGAGTACTGGTGGTGTGTAAGAGACGATGTCGCTCGCAGAAAGCAAGACTTGCCATGAATCTTTTCCTCCTTCTCGTCTACCCTCTTCTCATCTAGCCCAGGGTATGAGTACGCTAAGTGACCTGCAAGACGGAACTCACATTTTTCCCAGTCGCTGGATATATCTGTCAGTGATATTGCGAAATCTCTCAGTCGTCAAGAACGTACGCTTTGGGAGGCATCGTGCAGGAGGAGGCAAGGCAATATGGTCGTGCTAATGTTACGATGAGGACGCGTCATTGAGGGCATACGCGTCTCGGTAATTCCCGACGGAAGTTCAGATTCCGCTTTGGGAACACTGGGGCTCTAGCCAAGTTATCTTCTCAATCGCTATTGCAAGTACACTTGGCACATAACGATGGCGGGCGCACTCCAGAACGCAAAGCGTGATATTCCGAAGATCGCGGACGAAGAGCGTGAATCGCGCTTTGGCCAGGTTTTTGGTGTCTCGGGCCCCGTCGTCATTGCAGAGAACATGGTCGGGGCTGCCATGTATGAACTGGTTCGCGTTGGACATGATGAACTGGTCGGCGGTAACTTCGTGGCATCTCCCAGCTAGTCGTGCACCACTAATGTCGTTCCAGAGGTTATTCGAATAGAAGCAGATAAGGCGACCATCCAAGTATACGAAGAAACGTCAGGCGTTACAGTTGGAGATCCGGTTCTCCGGACTGGCAAGCCGCTGAGCGTAGAGTTGGGCCCTGGTGTGTAACATGCGCATCTCACAGTGTGTCGTTTTCATTCTATTTCAGGCTTGATGGGTAATATCGTGGATGGCATCCAAAGACCGCTGCGTGTAAGCCTTTTCGCGTTTTCGGTTTGTGGATTGATCTGGCTAAATTGTTACTTAGTCCATTCAAGAACTCTCAAAGTCCATCTACATTCCACGTGGTATCAACACTGACGCCCTTGATCGTTCTCTCAAGTGGGATTTCACCCCAGTATCTTTCAAAGTACTAGTCGGAGTTTTGGTCGCATTGATCTTCTGACGGTGCTCACAGGTCGGCGATCATATATCAGGCGGTGACATTTTTGGTGGCGTCTACGAGAATTCGCTTGTGGACAACCATAAAATCATGCTTCCGCCTCGCGCACTTGGTACCATCACCCACATCGCAGAAAAAGGGAGCTATTCTGTCGATGTCCGTGTCTATGCCTCTCCGTTTCCATTAGAGCGCTCAATCACTAATAGGACATTGTACTGGAAACAGAGTTTAACGGTCGAACATCTCAACACACCATGATGCAATTATGGCCTGTCCGTGCACCCCGCCCGGTTACAGAGAAACTGACAGCAGATTACCCATTGTTGACTGGTCAACGCATTTTGGACGCGCTTTTCCCGTGGGCTCCTATTTTCTTTCTGCTAGGTTTCCTGGACTTATAGCACGCAGATGCGTCCAAGGAGGAACCACGGCCATCCCTGGCGCTTTCGGATGCGGCAAGACTGTCATTTCCCAAGCACTGTCCAAGTACTCAAATTCTGACATCATCATCTATGTTGGATGCGGAGAGCGAGGAAACGAAGTAGGTTTTTGGCACGCTTTTGAACCATACTTATTCTGTCATAAAAGATGGCCGAGGTGTTGATGGATGTAAGGGTTCAAGTCCTTTGTTCGTTTATACTCGTTCACCCTCCACAAGTTCCCTCAACTGACGATGGATGTTGGCAATCGTCAAGAACCCATCATGAAGCGGACTACCCTTGTTGCAAACACGTCAAACATGCCTGTTGCTGCTCGCGAAGCGTCCATTTACACAGGCATCACACTATCAGAATACTTCCGTGATCAAGGCTCCAACGTCTCTATGATGGCCGACTCCACGTCACGCTGGGCCGAGGCCTTGCGCGAGATATCTGGTCGCCTTGCGGAGATGCCCGCAGATTCTGGGTACCCCGCGTACTTGAGTACCAAACTTGCGAGCTTCTACGAACGGGCAGGCAAGGTTAAATGTCTGGGAAGTCCACTACGGCAAGGGACTGTATCCATTGTCGGCGCGTAAGTGCACCTGTAGTTTGATGTCAAATTTCTGTTGATTTAATGAGTAGCGTATCACCGCCTGGAGGAGACTTCGCCGACCCAGTCACGTCAGCCACACTTGGGATTGTTCAAGTCTTTTGGGGTCTTGACAAGAAGCTGGCGCAGCGTAAACATTTTCCATCTGTCAATTGGAACCTGTCATACTCCAAGTACACGAAGGTACTTGACCCCTTTTACGAGCGCGACGCGCAGGGCTTTGTTCAACTCCGTATGCGCACGAAAGAGATTCTCCAAAAGGAGGAAGATCTTGCGGAGATCGTTCAACTTGTTGGAAAAAGTGCGCTTGGAGAGAACGACAAGATTACCCTCGAGGTTGCCAGGATGCTGAAGGATGACTTCTTGCAACAGAACGGTATGAGCGAGTACGATCGCTACTGTCCGTTTTACAAGACGCATGCGATGTTGAAGAATTACGTTGCATTCTACGATGCCGCTTTGAAGGCGACCGCACAGGGTGACTTGACGTTTACCAGAGTCAAAGAGGCTGCTGCAGATTTAATATTCAAGCTATCCCAGATGAAGTTTGAGGTAAGAGTTACGGTGATGTTCGGGAGCAGTAACTGACCTTTCGTTTCCCTTTTCCCGCCAGTCACCTTCACAAGGCCAGGAACCAATTATGCAGAAACTGGACAGCCTACACACGGAGATTCAAGACCGCTTCCGTCAAATGGCGGAGTAGACTACTGTAGCCTCCTGTACATCATGAGCTGTAATACCACTTTCTCAAGCTCGTTATCCGTAGTTTGTTAGCGATTCGTCTGACAGCATTAATGAAAAGTGGGGGAACACCACACGTAAACATGACGAGGAAATGACACAGGACAACGCGCTGCAGTCGTTGACTAGCAAATACATAATCCTAGCGTACTACGCTTTCTCAACAATTCGTCAACTTCCCTAGGATATGCAGGATAGCAATTGTAAGTGTAGGCAAGACGGTATCTTTCCCCGTCAACATAACACACATCAACAGTCGGCTGTTACAAGTGCACGGATGTCCATGCTCGACGATCTTGGTACAATAGAGCATGGAAATGGGTTAGGAGCCCTGTCACAAAATGGCGATTAGTCGCTGCCGCCAGTGACATGCGTAGTCGCATCAAACGATACTTACGTAGTGACCCCGTAGCTGAATGTCAGTTCAAAGCAGAGCTCTTCGCCTTGCTCGCCCAACGCTTTTGTTATCTTGAACAAACTCAAAATCAACACTATCGCAATCCAGACCGAATCGTCAGCGATGTAACGGCCTGGGCACACACGCCTGGCGAATACAGTCGATGACATTCATAAATAGAGAGGAAAACGTTAGGATACGTACCTCCCGAAGCCGAAGGCAAGGCTGTCGACAGACTTGCCCTCCTTTAGTCTTCCATCGACAAGAAACCTTTCAGGTTTAAAGACATCATGGTCGGGGTAGACATCTGCGTTGTGATGCATGGCCCTTCAAAATGTTAGCTTATCGTGGTCCGAAGAAGCAGGAAATCGTGTGTCAACCAAATGTTTGCTATCACTGTAGATCCTGGCATTCAAACATGTGAATGGGGATGACTTCGACGAATCATATAATCTTCACCTTTGGGAATAAATATACCGTCATACACGTCATCCGCCGTGGTAGCATGGGGAAGTCCTGGGTGGCCGATCTCAGCTTACAAGGTCACACGGCAAAATCGCCAGGTTAAGACACTCACCAAGTGGTGCGATGGTATACATTCTCAATGTCTCCACCAGTACGGCTTCAACATACGGCAGATTTGGCCTATCGTCGAAATCTGGAAGGCGCTTCGTTCCGACAACTGCGTCGATTTCTTCCTGTGCCCTAACTTGCACCGCAGGATTCAGGAGCATTGCGAGCATGAAGCTTTGCAACGTCGACGCGGTCTGTGAAGAAAAAATAATTGGGTTGTATTATACCTGCAGTGACAAGACTAACGGTTTCTGCGCCAGCTGTCGAATTATTGCACGTCCATATCAACATGCCTCCCAAAAACCATCTAACTTACCTACAAACGCCGTTGCACACACATCTCTCAGTGACTGAAGCTTGGAAGCATCACCGGTACCAATGGTGCTCCTCAAGAGATCAATCGCCACTGCGGACACATGGCTACCTGCGGCCTGTCTCGATTAGCCCAGAGTATGAATGTGTATAGGTAAAGTGCATACCTCGCGTTTTATAGCGTACTCAAAAGGCTCAGTTATCATTTGCACTGCACAACTGTTAGAAACCCGGGCCATGCGTTTGTAGATAGCACCTGGAAACCAGTCTGGCAGGCTGAGAACTAACAGTCCAATTAACCCGAAAATTTGGCAACGAGACGAAGGAGAAATCACGAAAAGGGAATGCATCGACGATGGATGCTGTTTCCGGCGTCAAGCCCACCATGGCCAAGGCATTCCCGCGCTCGAATAGCTCAACGAGAGGGTCATGCTCAGGTGCAACCTCGTAATCGTACACGACAGACATGATAACAGCTGCTGCAAACCTAAACATATCCCTCATATTGGTACGAACATCTGCACAAGTGAAATATACATACCTTTGGATGTGTGTAGTATAATCGTGGGGATTATCAACGATATCCAAAACAAGCTGGCGGGCCTTTTTCAGCTGGACGGGCCGAAATGAAAGAGCGGCTTCAGCTCTGAAAGCTTGATGAAAGATCCTCCTCTGAGAGCGCCAATGATCTCCATAGGGGTCCCAGCCAAAATTGAAGGACCAGCCATACCTAACCACGTGTAATCAAAGCGAGATACATGATATGGAAGATTGGAAACACACAAATCTCTAGTGGCAAGGTAAGGCCTATCCGAATAAATACGAGATCGACGATCAAAAAGATCCTTGGCAATTTTCTCTGAGTTTATGACAATGATGTCTTGTTTCAGAACACGGATCATGAAAATATCACCTGTTGCTGCATGGTAAGGCACCACGCCGTGGAACAGCATGAACATTGGAGACGAACCGTAACGAACTGCCCATTTGGTGTAGGTAATCCAAGGCTTCTGAGCGTCAATGCTGAGAGCATTTCCGACAAGGGGGAGAGGAACGGGTCCAGGAGGAAGCGGAATACCCCGGACTGATCGCCGTCTCCCCTTGAGCAACGTAAAAGCGGATACCACTAGCGCGCCGACCGCAAGTAGAGTCAATGCGGAATTTGAGGGTACAAGACGAGTCATGTCAAACTAGTGGAGGAGAACGGGATAGAACAACACGGTCGAACCTATATAGCCTTCTACTTTGGCGATTATCTGGAGGAAGGCAACCAGATGATTGTGCGTCTGATCATGAGATGGTAATAAATTGGTAGCGGCCAATCGGTGGGATAACTACAGCCCGTAGGTAGCAAGAATTGGTCAAAGAAGTCGTTAGTTGACGCTAATGCTATTTCGGGCGCAACTGCAAGTGAAGTAAGCGACATAACTAGTAACTGCTCACCAGAACTGTTCTCAAGAACTCCAGGGGCCATGATAGTCCTAGGCCGCCGATGGCCTAGCTTGAGGTGAGGATCGCCGCAGAGATTGTCCACATAATAATAATGTGGAGTTAAGCACTTACTTTCCTTATCGAACTTAATTGAATTAAAGACGCTGAGTAGCACGACTTCAAGTTGTTCCCACTGAAGTTAACCCCTCCACATTGGCCGGGGCCTGCTTCGCGTTGCTCACTTGCTGTAGAGCGATGACCTGCCAGTCTGCTTGAGATGGAGATAGAGTAGTTCCCACTGATAGCCTTCTTCGAGTTGCTGCATACTGACAAACGCCGCACTACGATGAGAATATGTATGCTCGTTTTGTAACCGTGATGGGATCCGACTCACCCGTGTAATGTACCCTGCTAACTATTTATGCATATTAAGAGGAATAGTCACGCGTCAGCCGTTGTGAGGGCGCTTAGGGGTCTTGGCACTATGGAGTAAGGAAATGAATGCATCTGTCGAGCGGCCTGGCAACGTAATGTTTTGACGACTTTTTTTGGATTCCCGAGCACCGACAGTCGGTTCGCCTGCACTCAAATGAATAGTTCCCAAAGGATACCATATGATATAGATGGCCAGGAGTTAGATGAACCCCGAACCTCGGTGCATGCCGCCTCGGGAATTCCTAAGAGGAACTGAAGGGGCATGCAAGCGAATACTGACCAAGAGACGCAACGATATAGAATCTCAATTCCTCCATCATAGCTGCTTCGACATATGGTAGGTTTGGCCCACCGGTAAAATCTGGAAGTCGATATGTGCCAACCACCGTATCAATCTCTACTGGTACTTCCGGATCTTGCAACATAGCCACCATGAAACTTTACAATGCCGACACGGTCTGCGAAAAAGGTAAACTTGACTTGTAGTATTGTATTCAGACAGATCCAAACGGTAGTTTCTGCATCAGCTATTGGGTCAGGTTAATCGATGAACTGAAATTCGACCTACTACTCAACGCATGGCGACTTGCCTACGAACGCCCTTGTACATCATCTTAAATGTTCCTCATGAGACTAGGCGCTCCTGTCGATGCGTGACTACTTGTAGTCGTTCTGAAAGTTGTAGAATGATTGGATAATGCCGCGTTTTAGACTATGACCTAGACCGATTTGTCAGCAACCAAAGTCGGTAAAAGTGAGTTTCAAGATCACTGCCGTGGGAACTCACACAACACCCTCTTCTCCTGCTAATCTACATACTTCACTCGACCCATCGGAGGATGCTCGATTTTCTATGTGAGCACTCGCCATTCTGCCTCTCCTCGACTGAATGACCGAATGCCATTTTCCTAGTATGTATTCCCATCGTATGTCAGTCGCAGTCTCCTTGTTCGCCGCCTCCGCAGTCACTTGACATTGTGTGCCGAAACCATTAGTTGGCTGCCCGACCAGGGTATCGCCAGATGGGAATCAAGGTGCAAGGATCTGTCCTAGATGCCACAACGGTGAGCGTGTTCCCAAGTCGAGACAGTTTTCCTTAATCGAAATTTCTGCTCAGCTGCCATGTTCGCTGCCAAGTCCCGCACTTGGCTCGAGCTTTGTTTTGTGCCTTTGATCCCGTTCAAATCTCGCCATGTCTGGATGTGTGGAATATGCCAGCTTCAGGTCGAGATGCAACCAGGGTGAGCAGTCGGTTTGCTCTAATCGACCTCTGTCAATTAGGCACTGACTGCGCTTCCGTTCGGTCTAGGTGGGAACCTCCTATAGCCCAGCCAGGCTATCAGCACCCCGGTGCACCGATCCAGTATGGCCCCCCTCCCGCGGGCGCACCGCCTGACTATAACAAGGGGTATCAACCCGGATACGTCCAGCGTGGATAGGCTTGTATACTGTAGCTCTAAACCTATGTCATCCCCCCTCTTACTTGTATCCTGACCTGTTCGACTTGTACTCCTCGCTGTACTATGTAGTTATATGGCTTATTTATGCACCTCCGACCTTTATTTACTTGTCACCGCCTGGTTGGCCCCCTCGACTTCCTCTTCACCTTAATCAACACCGTGAGCAGGCCGCCAAGCAGAAACCCGCCCGCCACCGAAGCTGCAGTAACGATCTTGGCATCTTTCGTCCACTCTCTTGGCTGACTGCGGCTGACTACGGACACTGGAAACGCATCAGGGTCTGATCCTCGGGCCTTTTGAAAGTCCGTCAGCGCGGTTTGGGGCTCGATAAGACTCTGCAATCCGACGAGCGGAGGCTTCGAAGATGTAGCACCGTGATGAACGACGTAAACGTTCTAAGATGAACATGAATGTAATAACAACACGCAAAGAAGTCCGGATCTCACTGACCCTGAGGAACACATCTCCAAGCAGCCAGTCTCCAGAGTTCACCTGGAGCTTCGCGGTCGGCCCATCAAACCTTGCATGAAACAATACCATTTGACGTACGTCGTCATTAATTTGCACGCCACCCATGCACCATCCGTCCTTTTGCTTTCCCTCAGCCCAGCTAATGTCCTCGGGATGCACCGCATATTCTCTTGCCCCGTCACCGTGCCCAAACGCGAAACGCGCATCGACGGCGCGATCACATCGTACTTCCCAGACGTTTGTTTGCGCATTATACCTCGTTGACCCCCCTGTTCCGATGCTGTTCCAAAACGCGTTGACGTCCAAGGTGGGTCCCAGGATGAGCGTCGTACCCGTGTCGAGGACGCCGATCGGAGAAGATGCGCCCGGCACGAGGGACGGCGACAGCGGCAGGCGAAGACCATTGATAGACAGGTTCAGAATGGGGAGCTTCCAGTAGTCGTATGGGCTCCAGAGCGTCTTGAAGACGGGAAAGTACGTCAGCTGGCTGGTTCCGTTGGAGGCATCCACGATCGACGAATCCAGCATCCCGATGGTGACCGACGAGTTGGCGGCGCCTGGATGGTCAGATCTCGTCCGACCGAGCTTGAACGCGAAGAAACGGTCCGATTCACCCAAGTGTGAAAAGATATTTTCGAGGACGGTTCTTCCTACCGTGGAACCGATTGCAGCCACGGGCGGAAACGAGAGTCCCAAGATTCCGGAGTTCCCGGTGATCCCAAGGTAGAGTTCATTTGTGTCGTTGGCCAGCGCTGAAAAAATAGTATCAATCGATATCAGTCGGCGGCGTGCTGGCAAGTCGGTTACGGTACCAAACGTCTGGGAGACTATCTGGATGTCGCCAAGAGTGATCATTTCGGTGCCTACGGAACCCTCCACCGAACCGAGAAGATAAAACAACATGAAGGCCATATCAAATATTTGAACGGAGGGAGATGCCGAAGGTGAGTACATCGGAACGCCTTGACAGTCTGCATCTGTGCAACTCGAAGAGACAACCCACTTGAACAAGACCAGGTGAGCTAATTTCTGTGCATGATCGGGAACAAGACTACCAGGTCTGACGAGCCAGTGTCAAATGTAAGCCAAAAATCTTGGCCGCCGATGCTTAAGACGATGAGGCCCATATAACACGCCTAGGTGAGGATACTCACTCGACGTTTACCAAATAGGCACTACGAGGAAAGCTTTGATGACATGCAACGGTCGACGTTAAAGCGTTAACTTACAATTCCTCGCTGTCGTAAACTGCTATGCCCTCTTCGTCAACATGTGTCGTCACTCTTCGAGGAACGCGCCGCAGGGAAAGCTGCGTGCCTTGTGTGATGAGAGTAGTCGTACCATCCATTCTTTCAGTGAACCCGATAACCAGATGAGCGTCTAATGCAAGATACTTGCAAGCAGCCCGTATCTGAATCTGACGGAATAGAATGTTTAGGTTCAGACAGGGGGTACATCGACACTCCAGACGGGCCATATTCGAATCCCCATGTTAATTTCCACGAACGCTGACTCTTTGCCATGATCATAATATCAACAAGTTGATAGGTTCTATGCGATCTGAAACACCTTACTATGCATTACATTGGCGTGCCTTCCTCCGGCCGTCAAGCTCCTTAGCCTTTTCCCACACATCGGTTGTCACCTCATCCTGTAGCTGAGACGCTGCAAGAAGTCTTGACATGGCATGTATTAATATATGCCTCGGCGATTACTAGGGACAGGGCTAACCTTGCTACCTTCATGAGGTGTACAAGTTCATCCGGGGTCATCGATACGTCCTGTTGACGCAGACGAACGAAGTCGTCTTGAATATACTGTGTGTGCATGAGCCAAAGGTGAATCGGACATGATAGCCAATACTACCTTGGAAGTCACCTCAGTGACTTGCACCTTCTTGCTCAACGCTCTACACTTGGCGACGTATGAACGGTAGAGTGACATTTTTTCCGCTAGAGGGAAAGAAATATTATCTTTGGATTTGTATAGATCGGGAGTTGTGGAGGAGCACTGAAGGGGAAGATTGACGCTAGTCTGGATATATGTATAAGACGGAAATCAGGTCGTTGCAATAATCCTATCTAGCGCTACCTTGAAGAACGTGCTCTTCCTCCCTTCACTCAGCACAACAATAGAAAGATCAGTGTTGAAGGTGAATCCGCTCGAAAAAGGAAATATATAGTTTATTGTCTGGGAGTTCATCACATCTTGAATTGCTCGGATATTCGCGATTCCTATCCCAAGAAATGTTTGAGCAAAGTTCTGAAGAAAAAAAGTTGGCACCTACCCCTCTCGAGTAACTTACCCTCTTGAATTGCACTCTCAGTCAAGAGGAGAGTCGTACCAAGGGGAAGCTGTAGATACCCAGAGTGTAAGTCCTCTTCCTTACTTTCCGGAAGGAACGGAATCTCATTCAGGAGACCCAACGAAAGCGGAACGAGAAGATACTGAGGCAGTAGCTCCTCAAGAAGGTGTGAGAGTGTCGGGGGAAGCTCCGGGTAACTAGGCTGGGGGAAATGTGACAATGTCAAGGATGGGGGGAGAAGCGGTGTTGAACGGATGTATCTAGGACGAAGATCAGCACTTCAATAATGAATCAACGGAGACGGCACTTTTACAGACAATTTTGATGCTAGTTGCAGAAGGACCCATTCTGCGGCGTCGTTGTCACCCCCCAAGGCCTCGTTGGACATCCAATCGAGGAGATCCGTGCGTATGCTGGGATCGATGTCTGTGAGTGTGGGGGTTTGGAAATCCAGCTGGTAAGAAAGCACATGTAATACAGGAACCTCTGGCGAGCAATCATCCTCCATGCTGAGGCTTGAACGGCGTGTTAGAAAATATGAGAGGCTGGGGCTGTATCACATACAGCTCTGACGAGGTAATCCCAACAAAGGTAACCACGTCGGTAGAACGCAGTCTCTCTACATCGGCATCATCATATATCTTGTGTGTATTAGCGAAGTGGGTGACGCGGATTAGAATGTCCCACCTTGACTCGAACGCCGATGTGAGGTACTCCTGGAAAAGGGAACTTGTGGGACTGAGAGGGACGATGTGCGAAAAGGCGTGCTATCATAGTTGGTCAAATGGTGTGCGAGCGCAGAAACGAGCGGGTGCGCACTCGTTTCTGACTGAGAAATCTCGGCGGTTCGCCAGGGAGACTCGCCGGGTACGGACACCGCCCAAAAAACGGAGGCGGTCGCGAGACATTGGGGATCGATGGCGTCCCAGTCATAGTCGTCGCGCGTAGGCTGAATTCCCCAGCCGCCACACTGGTCGTCGAACCTCGCGAGATACACCTCGTTTTGAACCGAGGTGTCCTGGATCATGGCACGGAAACGGACGAGCGTGCCACGCGCGTACGACTCGGGAGGACGCGATACATCGATGTACGGAAGCTAGACGGGGCCGTCAGCAGGGAGGTGAACACGGGGTGGCTGGCGTCGACCTGGTCGAGAGATGGGCCGGCAAAGTGTCTGGACACTGCAGCAGGAAGGCGGTGAACGTCGCGGCCGATGTCTACGAATATGCGCTGTATGACGCTCTGAGCCATGATCACCGTTGCTTACTAAGTTGCGGCCGACCACAGTCCTATTTACCAACCACAGCCTCTCACATCTCTCCAACGACGACGACGACCACGATGGGCCTGTTCAATCGCAAGAAACAGCGCAGCGAAGACGCGGACGGCCAGAACGGCAACGGCGAGCGCAAGAAGGAGAAGGGCAGCTGGAGACGGCCTGCAAGTAAGCCTTGTCACTTCCTCGCTCATGCGCGGTCTCACCGCAGCACACCCCTTCTATCCAGATACCGCGTTCAAGCAGCAGCGCTTGAAGGCATGGCAGCCTATACTCACCCCGAAGACAGTCTTGCCTACACTCTTCATCATTGGCATCATATTCGCTCCAATAGGCGGTCTCCTTGTATGGGGTAGCAGCTTGGTACGTCGTCTGTTCATTCCCGGTTCATATCTCTTACCTTCCTCCGCAGGTGTCTGAAATGACTTTTGACTATACGGATTGCTGGAATTTGTCGAGCTCCTCTCTCGACAATCCCGACTGGGTTACCATGCCATCCTATTCATACAACCTTCGTTCCTCGGATAGCGGTAAAGCCTTCACCCCTCCATCTTATGCCTATTACTTCAATTCATCTTCATCCGCGCCTCATAATCAAACCCACATCTGCTCCATCAAGTTTGAAGTCGTGGCCGATCTCCCGGCGTCTGTCTTTCAGTATTATAAATTAACCAACTTTTACCAAAACAATCGACGATATGTACAAAGTCTCGATACTTCCCAACTCCAGGGTCAGTATGTATCTCCGAGCACGCTCAGTGGGAGCAACTGCAAGCCATTGGCCGTAACAAGCGATGGAAAGGGCATCTACCCATGCGGTCTGATCGCAAATTCAGTGTTCAATGGTAAGTTCGTGGCTTTCAGCCGAAATTTGACGAGTCACACCTTCCCATCAATCTACAGATACATTTTCTGGCTTCCAACTAATCAACGATACATCTGGCGCCTCAGACTACAACTTTACTCAGAACGGTATCGCTTGGCCAGGAGAGGCCAAAAAGTACAGTGCAACGTCCGGTTATGTTGGAAAGTTTGATGAGATCGTACCTCCGCCAAACTGGGCACTCAGTTACCCAAACAACTACACAACCGACAACCCACCTCCCAATCTTGCGGCAGACGAACACTTTCAGAACTGGATGAGAACAGCGGGTTTGCCTACGTTTTCAAAGTTGTACGGAAGGAACGACACTGCTACCTTGCGCGCTGGAACATACCAGGTTCAGATTTACTATAGTGAGTTGAATGCGATTCGGGTATGTCCAAGATAGCTCAGCGTTTCTCAGATTACCCGGTACAAAGTTTCAAAGGAACCAAGTCACTTGTAATTTCCACAGTTTCCTGGATAGGCGGTAAGAACCCGTTTTTGGGATGGGCCTACGTGGCAGCGGCAAGCGTATTCGTCCTTCTCGCGCTCGCAGGTACCATCCGTCACCTCTTTAAACCTCGGTATGCTGTCCGCCCCATCCAAACTGTGTCTTGGACTAATCCGTTGCAGACGTCTGGGAGACATGAACCTACTATCCTGGAACCGGTAGAAAAGCAATGGAATGATTTCGCCCTTGCGCGCGGACGGAACGCAATATGTCCTACTTATGAACAGGTCTTGGCTTCTCCTATGTATTACAATACAGCGCTTCGACCTACGGATTGTTGCACTTTTAATTGTATTATCTATTGGTTCGCGCAGGATATCACAGGCATTGATCTATACGCCAGCAGGCGAAGATGGGACGAATTCACTTCCCTTGCAAGTAATGATTGTTTTACCAGACGCGTTCTCATCGACGTGAAACTGTGCTCCCGCCATTCGCTGTGCTATGTGCATTGCGGTCCTTTTGCGTGACCCAGTCAAGATTGAAGCGCGACGCAGGGAACGATCGTACCGTGTATGGTCTGTGAGTGGACCCGTTTTGACGATCGAAGTCCCCTTTGCCAACGCAAGGAAAATAATCATCTGGTCCTGTAGATACTCATCCACGCATCCCGCATGCCGAAGGCTCCTCACCAACTCTTCTGCAGCCTCCTCCCCAACCCTCTCCGGTTTCTTCTCTTTCGTGCTCACCGCCGACCCGCCGATCAGACAACCCTCGTCTGTCTCGGCCCACAACATGATCCCTCCGCCAGCGCCCACGACGTCCTCGTCCCGTTCCCTCACAGCCGCTAGTGAGATGCACGCCGACGCGATCCCGCCGTTGCACAGCACGCGGTGTGCCCCGGTCACCATCTGCTGCGCGATCCGAAGGGGCAGCCCACCGACGCGGGCGCACCCCCGGACGGCACGCACCTCCCCACGCTCCGTCAACACGACCGCGGGGAGCGGATGCGAGACGGCGGGTACCGTGCACAGCACCGAGCCGCCCCCCTTCGGAAAGTATCCCCGCCGGTGCACGGCAAGCGTGGGTGCGATGCCAAAGTGCCTCGAGAGGAACGGGAACAAGACGTGCTGCGCGTAGTCGATTTGCGGGGCGAGCATGGCGTTGGTGCCCCCGCGGAGCGTGAGCACGGAGAGAGGGGCGTCGTGCTGGGGTCCGGGGCTCCGGTTCCCTGGCGCGAACATGAGGCAGGGAAGCGCAACCTGGAGGAGGAGCGTGATGGAACCGGCCGTGCCCGGGTCCGCAGTCAGCATCTTTGGCAGTTCGATGAACCCCGGGCGGAAGTCGATCGTCGTGGAATCTACTTCTACACCTTCGGTTTCGGCAGCACAGATGGATGCTGCGAGGTGTATCCCTACGCTTTCGTTGAGTTCCGAGTCCCTAACTGTTGGGTCTTGAAAAAGGGAGAACGTACCTGCTTCATGCTGCTTTCGCAGTCCAGGAGGTCGTCGGTTTTGCCGAATGTTTGAGATGAATATCGGCTTGGAGAGCAGTGCGGACAGTGTGACCGCGTTTCGAAGGAGTTGCCCTCCGCCTTCGCAGAAACTTCCATCGATGTGAACGATGGTCTGGGCGTTACCTGTCGCCATCGCAAACAACTCGATATGCTAGAATTTGGAAAGCAAAGTGGGAGCCTACTGCACGGACCATGGTTCACTCTGCCACTGCTCACTTCAAGAGGCGAAGTTCAAGCGCTCCTAAGTCAATCCATGATGCCTGCACCGTGTTGCTGCCATAAAATTATACATACAGTAACACATATCGCAGTCACTGGTACGCTGTCAATGATTATATCATGATCCATATTACTTAAAGGAATGTAGTGTTATCTCCGTGGACGAAAAATGATTGATGCTAGGAAATAAAGACGAGGGTGACTATATGTCACCGACGCAAGACGTGGCCTAGCTGTATACATCGACAACTATCAGCATAAAACCAGCTAGCGAAGCAGCGTGTCTCACGTTCTTCCGCTGCTGTCCTAGCCATGCGGTGGATTCAGACTTTTCCTTCGAAGTAGGTTGAGTGTATGAATTCCAGATGCGGAGCATGCCCGTGTGATGTATCACCCCGCTCATGTGGTGGAACTCCATCTGGTACCGTTTCTGAAGGTCCAGATAGCGAGTCTGTAAAGGTCATGCATCAACTATGAGAAGAACCATCGTTTGCGATACGAACATTGGCATGGGATAGCTCTTCTTCAAGCTTCTTAATCTGGGTTTGGGCATCCTCAGGGGTCTGTTTGTGTGTCGATTAGGAATGGAGGGGAGAAAGATCAATGCGCATACAGGAGTCATGGAAGTAACCCTCGCTTGTTCTTCTTTAAAGAGCTTGTCTTGAGACTTGATGAACTAGAGGGAATAAGTACGGGAATAAGTTGCTTAATCAAATTAACGCATTACCGTCTTTGCCTTGGCAAGCTTGTCTTGAGTGGTCTTGAGCTGTTCCTTGACATTCAAATTCTCCTCATGAAGCGCAAGTAGTTTCCCCTTGACATCTTCGGGTAGATCCTTCCCGGACAAGGAGGCACGCAGATCCCTAGACGAAATTTTCAGCGCCGCGTATAGCACAAGAAAAGATGGAACAAACCCAATATCTCGTTCGCGTTGAAGCATCCTTTCTCTTTGCCCAATTCCTTCACTCTGGAGATTCACTTTTTCAAGCAAAAGAGCATTAACCTGTTCAAGTTGCATCCGGCTTTTTTCATTCAGCTCCTTGATTTGCCCTTTTAGCCGCTCCGTCTCGGCCTCGAGGACGACCTTATCCTCGTTGACCGATTCACGCAGCGAGGCGAGGATTTCTACTTGGTCTTTGTTGATGAGGTTCACTGGTGAAACACCCGTGAGTCGAGATAACAAGGTATACGGGGGTCACCAACGGTCAGATTTGGCAATGGTAAGCTCTCTTTTCTGGGTGTCGAACCGAACTTCAAGATCTGCGTGCTCTTTCCGTAGTGCATCTAGTTGGTCGACTGTCTCATTCAAACGCTGGCGAAGAGCGATAGCCGCTTCGGCACTAAAAAGAAACGACGCAATCAGTTGCCATCCTCGAAAACGCATGGGTTGCAAGGTACCCATCCCCCGATGCCTTGCCACTACGAATTTCTTCCAGATCACGCTGTAGGATCAGTTTTTCCCGATGTGCAGCAAGATAGTCAGTCTCGTAACGTGACTTCATGCGATTTGCATCCTCTAGAAGATTCTCCAACACCAAGATGCGACTGCTATCTGCTTCATTCTTCTTGACCGCTGAGAGTTCTCTCTGAAGTTTCTTGACCTGGAGCTTCAGGTCAGTCATGGTTGTTCCTGAGAGGGCATCATCAAGTTCGTTGTCGAGCGCATAGGAAGGTTCGCCGATGAGTTCCTCTTCAGTCAATGTACTCATGTTGCGCTGGGGTTGCTCTTCTCGGTCGGTCGGCTTGGCGGCTGATGGAACACGTTGAGAGGTGAGCTCCAACTCGCGCGTCCTCTCCTGGTATAATTCGAGCATCTCTGAATCCTTTGCGCGTTCCTCTGTCGTGATGCGAAGTTTCGTGCGCGTCTGTTCGAGCTCGAACTTGACCGTTTCCATTTCCTGCGTTCGCGAAGAGACTTTGGCTTCGAGTTCGACAATCTGGTTCTTGTATGATTCCATAAGTGGCTTGAAAGCCGCCACCTTGCGGTACTCCTCCTCCAGGGACGCGTTCTTATCAACGAGATCCGCATTCTGTCGTTCGAGCGACTGATCGGGAACGTCAGACGTGCCACAAACGATCAGCCGAAAGTGTGAGCGAACTGACTTTGACGTGTTGTCGTAGGTCGGCACCTTCTTGGAGTTTCTTCTTGTATTTTTCCATAACATTCTCCGTCTTCTGAAGCTTGTCAGCTGCATGGCGGTATCTGGAGGAGCGTAAGCTAGCTGCTCCATAACATGTGGGGTGACATACTCGTCCACCTGATCTTTGAGACGTGCAGCCAAGTCCGCCGTCCCCTGAAGTTCGTCTACTTTACGCGTCAGTTCACCGGCTAGTCCTGTCTGTTTGTCCAGTTCAGCCTCTGTTATGGCGAGATTGTCCTCGCTCTTCTGGCTAACATCTCCCAAGGTGTTAGCCAGTGCTTCACGCATATTCTCGGTATGAAGACTCACAGCTCCGACCGAAGCCTGTCAATCTCTGCGCGCATCATGACATCGGCCTTGTCGTTGCGCCTATTCTCGAGATCCCGTTGCAGCTCGCGAAGGCGGACGAGGGCATCGTCCTTTTCAGAAACGGCGTCATCGAAGTTGGTCTGTAGCACACGGTGGTCTTCCAGAAGGACCTGGTAGACCTTCTCGATCGTCTCCTTTTCCGTCAGGATGTGGCCGCGCTCGGACTGTATCTGGTAGTAGTGATCGTCTCTGTCGGCAGTTTGAGGTTAGGCTGTGTGGACGATGCGCGAGAAGGACTGACTCTGTCATGGCTTCCCCGACGCCATGTTCCCCTTGCGACGAGTTTATCTTCACCATGACCTGGACGCAAGATTAATCCCGTGAGCGTACCGCGGTATGATCGTTACACCTTGAGAACGCACCTGTTCGATGGACTTCATCAACTGATGCTGCGCGCTCTCGTCCAGCTTTTGAATCCGTTCGATGATCTCCTTGTTCTTTTCGGACTGCACCGCGATCGCAATCGTCATGCGACACAATATGAGCGTCGCGCTCATGTTGTAGTCTTGGGCGATGGCCTGGAGATCGGGCACCTCGAGCCCGCTGGTAGGCTTTTGGAGGACATCGGTGAAGTATTGAGTGAGAAGCCGGTAGAGTCGCTTGAGAGTGCTAAAACGCAGGACCCAGTTGTCGGACGGCTGGGCTGCGTTAGCGCGAGTGGATTGTCTAAAGTAGTCTGCGTCTCTGTGCTGTGCTCAGAACCTCGAAGTCGACCGTTCCGCAAAAATGCACCCACACTAGAGAGAGAACGTCAAAAAGGGCGGCCCCATCGCTGAGGTCTGTGATGGTGGTCACCGGCCGTGCGAGGTCAAAGGTCGTGAAGAAAGTAAAGAAAGCGTCGAGCTCCTTGGTTTCTTGGTCGGACATGGCTCGCGGTCGATACGGTGCGAGCCTCAAGAACCCGTTCACAGTTGTGTACGCGGTTGTGTTGTGCAGCCTACCCGACCCCGTACTATCATTATGTAAATGCAAACTAGCAACTAGTACGACGACAGAGCAAGGACTGCATCTCAACGCTTGTACAACCTCAAGAAACACAGAGCGGAACCAAGTAAGACCGCCGCAAACAAGTAGAACACTCTGCCTTCTTTCATTGGGTCCCCTTGCGCAAGTAAGTTCCTCATTGGTAGGAAAACTAGGCCAACGAAAAAGTTCGAAATCCCTAAATAGAATGTGAGAATGCCACCAAGGTTACAAGTAGGGCCATTCAACAACATACAGTTCAGGGACAGTGCAGCTGACGATATCGCAGAAACACCCTATATGATGGGAAACCGATTAGATACTGAAATATAGTTGTGTTATGAACACTTACATGGAAGGGTGCAACCTCTGGAATGATGACAAACGGAATAGGACCAAGTCCGATAGCAAACGACCTGCAAGGAAAGTGAGATGAGAAGTTGGATCCAGTCAACACCCACATGACGAAGGTGGTGATCGCAATGCTCGAAAGGGTAACCCAGCCCGAATTGAGACCATAACCTACAGCTAGGTGAGAGATAAGTGCGCCACCAACGGACCAACGAATCAGCTGCTTTCTGCCAACACGCTAATGCTACGTCAGTGTGATACTCCGCCGTGTTCGGTAGACTCCGCACCTCAATCAGAAATATCGGGGGGAAGGTCATGAGAAAATTAACGACTGTAATTCCCAATGAGACGTATGCCGCAAGGTCCGGAAGTGACTTTGAAAGGATATTGTTGCTATAATACAGAACTAATAACCAATGAATATGTGCAAGCGTGTTGTGTGAATAACTTACCCGCATTGATCCCTGCACACAATGCAAACTATGAAGATGATCGAAAGCAGGCAGAATAGAACCATACCGGATAATTGTTGGGTTAGCATGGCAAATACAACGACAAAAAGGGGTCTCCGGAGCTCGGGAGAAGTAAGAAGTTGAGGCAAGGTGACTGCCGCAGGGTGTGCAACACGAGGATTATCGGCCTCCTCGTCTGATGGAAGGAGGGGTTCGTCGGCAAGACTTTCGGCTAAGGTGGAAACTAAGCAAGGAATGAATGGACATGTATCCACTCACAATCTGGGCGAGTGTCCGCAGTAGACTGTCCCCATAGGGATTGAGTCACAACCTTGCGTTCCGCAGTGAGACCATTGCGATCGAGGTAAGCAGGAGATTCGACGATGGTCCATGCCAGGAGGTACTGCACTGCGGACACGGCGGAGGAAGTAATGAGTACAACACGCCATTCCGTTGGGGTTGCCAGACGAAAGCCGAGAGCCTGGGTTATCATAATTCCGATGACGATGGCCAGCTGTGTCAGAACACCTAGAGAAAATCATGGAGTTCCAGAAAGGAGATGAGAGGTTAAATTACCTAGGTTTCCCTTGATTTCTGGAGGTGCGACCTCGGAGAGGTAGATAGGGCCAACACAAACGCCGATTCCAGCGGCAATACCAACCAGGAATCTAAGAAGCAGTTATTAAGAGGACAGGTTAGAATTGGAGAAGGAAACAGACCTTCCTAGAGCCATTGGAGCAACCGATGGGGCCAGGCCAGAAATAGCTGCTCCTGCAGTGTTGAACAGGGCACTGATGCGACTGGCACCCTTGCGTCCATAGCGGTCCATGGCGATATTGGCAGAGAGACTACCAAGAAGACCGCCTAGGGTGAAGAAGGTGGTAACGAGGGAGAAGGTGGTGTCAGACATTGGGATGCAAGTTGGGAGGCCATGAGACGAGATTGGAGAAGAAGTCTGGCAGGTGAGTACGGCCTGGAGCTGATTGAGAGCAGAAAGGTGGTAACCATACTGGCAGGGACATGACGGTGAGAGTGAAAGCAAATAAACGAAAGGAAGTAAAACTTGCCTGGAACGATAGAACGAGGATCCAGACGACCACGAACGAGCCATAGCGGGTGAGCGACATGTTCGGCGCAGTATGTTGTCTAGTGCCTGATATTTCCACGCTCCGGGGTGGTACGGTGGTACACACTCCATCTGCCAATAGCACCCGGTCTTTACTTGTGTCTAAGCAGTGCAAATCCCGCTCCAAGTTTCCGAGATACTAGACTAGTACATAGTTATGGTATAGTGCTTAAGTGTTCAACCGTCTGCGGGTGTCTTATTATCTTATCTTATCTCATAGGTTAGCTGGCTTCAGGGCAATAGAAATTTTGAGTTTATGAACTTCAAGAGCAGGGATCTGTATCATAATGTTTTAGTCGACCTGCTACTCGTGTTGGCACCGTCAACACGGCTATGGGGTAAGTTAACATTGAATCAAGCGGACAGACATAGCTAGACCAAATTAGTGCCCATTCAAACCATCTCATTCCGCTGTACAAACGATCAACCCCACCGACTTATGCCCCCTAAAAATCGATCAATGGATTCACGGACACCACTACATCGGGAGCTGGCGGCGCGTATCTCGTATGCCTGGGGGACGAGCTCTTCAAGATGCTGCGCAACAAGGCACTCATCATGCGTTTTGAAAACGAGGTACGAGACGGCGCTCACCTTGATGCGATGCGCTGGAAGTGGATGCGTACGCAGGAATTCAAGATGAGAACCAAAGGCACCATCCTCGCTGGCTCTTGCCAAGCGCTCGTGCATCCTACAACAAAGACATGAAAAATAACAATAACAGAATTCAAAAAAGAAATTCACTCCACCGCAGATCGAGGGTCATAACACGCCCTTGCCGCTATGCGTATGCCGAGCGTATCAGCTATTAGTCTCCATTAGTTTGACAACATTCGACCACCAAGATTCCTACCTTCCAGTTCCTGCATTCTGGAATGGGGCAGTTTGAACAAGAAATAGTTTAACAGTCTAGCCACGCCCCAGTCCACGCCGACTACCTCTAAAATGGTCGCAAATACTAGGAGTATTTTAGAAAATGAATAGCGTTCAGCTCCGTGACGTGCAACTAGACAATGGTGAACATTGTTGAACAGAAGATGAGACACTTGGTACCTTCGTGCCCTATTTCTACACCAAAAGTCAAGCCAGGTTCTACGGGAGAAACGGGAACACACACCGTGACCGATGACAGCTGCTAATCCTGCTTCATCTTTGCAGACTGGTAGGATCCCAGTGAAAACAGCGATAGTGCCTGTAGACGAGGGATTCAAGGAAAGTGTGACGAGTATTCATCTGCATGACTCACCGAAGCTAGCTAGAGCATTGACGACTTTTGGATCGTCGATGACGAGCAGGTTCCATTCCTTTGAGTCACCATCCGCGGGGCCGTCACGATCACGGGTTTGGGGAGCGGAAAAGGGGTCATCGGGCCAAAGGCCGTCATCCGAAGGTGACTTTCGAGGAGAAGAGCGGATGGTACCGAGGTCAGAAGCCTCCAAGAGGTCGGAGACGACCCGACGGACATGGTGTGTAAGGGGATGGTGAGGGGGTAGAATCTTCCCTTGGAACTCTGCTACCAGTTCCTCATAGGAGGCTTTTCCTAGCCTGGCCTCGAACCGTGGACTGATGTCCATAAACCTCCATCGGCCCGTTTCCGGTACCTGCTCGAGACTGTTGGAAGGGGCGCTCGTGATCGGCAGCATGGCTCGGGAGTGCGTCGACGTACTGCGCAACAACATACACGACAACCAAAGCGCCAGAAAAGACTGCTATCTTTACGACTCTGTCTCGATTCGGATGAGGAGTGCGATAGGAGTGCCCATTAGAGAATCGCGTATATTGGACCTGCGGACGTGAGGACGCGGTAAAGTGCCGCTGAGCCCATTGTGGCTCCGGGCAAAGCAATGGCGGTCGTAGGGGGGGACAAGAAAGGATGCGACATGCGAGGCGGCGGTTCACGAACAAAGGAGGGTGAACTTGGAGATGTGTCCTAAACATGATCGTATTTGAGTGAGTCCAAGCAACGCCGCAAATAAGATTCAAATTCGGCTTACTGACGTTCCACGATCACCCACAAGGACCCTATTCATGGTTCCACGTTCCACGACGATCCGGCCCACTAAATTCCCAGGTCTACGGTATGTATCAGCCTCGTGGCCGTTGGCTAACCGAGCGGTCCGCTTTGGGCCCAAAGTCAACTTACGTTCACACCACCCACAACTTCAACTTGTACTACCACCATCCACTCCATCGCACGCACAATGCCGCGCAGAAATCCCTCCCAATCTCATCGGCAACAGTATCCAATGGAATGCACCTCTTTCCAGCCTGCTACTTCGTCAACATGGTCACGGCACCCCAGGATTTACAGTTCAACATCGCTCTCATCTCACGGCTACTCCTCACAACTTGATACTGATCTTCTTGACTCCTTGGATGATATCGCTCTCGACAATATCGATCAATGCACTGCATCGTCTGCAACCCTCCTCTCGCGTCGCCCTTCTTCATCACTATCTACAGACCAGCTCTTGTCCGATGCCAATTGCACGCCTTCAGGATCTGATCTCTTTCCTCGTCCATTAGTGTCACACCAATCACGCTTTCTTTACCCTTTACATGAACCTGGTCAAAGGACTGCTCAACGTACACAAAGACTTCGCACCAGGACTGCTGCCGTAATCAAGTCGATACCTGCCACATGCGAAGACGTCATTGATGATCACCCGGGGCCCAAGCTAAGACGCATCTCAGGCATCAGAGACTTGCGCCGTGCCTTCCGTGACGCTGATCCCGAGCCAGTACATACTGTCTCCCCGTCAGAGGCGTCAAATGTCAGTTTTGAATCGTTTATCCGTTTGCCTGGCATGTATTTATTCGGTTTTCCAGGCTTCATACGAGCTCGGCATCCTTGCCACAACTCGCCCACTATCCCCTTTGTCTCCTCGCTCTTCGCTTTGCACGCTAGTAGATGTGGGAATTACCCTGCCCAGAAGCTCTGGCGATGTGAAAACCCTATGCGAATCGACACTCGGTTCTATATCTATTTCCTCTCGACTTTCCACAAAACTTCATTCTTCGCTCTCTCTGTCGCGAACGTCACAAACTTTCTTGCCCACAGACTCATCGCAGTCCATATTACCTAAAAAACACCGTGTTCCTAATTTATTAACAACTCCGTCACGTCGCCACACGTCACTACAGTTGGACAACCCCTTATCTCGATCTCCCGCAGAAACAATCTGGTCGTGTGCCAAAATATCCCAATCCGCCACCAAACGTGCCGCTCGACGCGGCCACGCTCCAAGACGTGTTTTCAGTAACCCGATCGCTGCGCTTGCATCTTGACGGCGGATCCCTTTCTCGAGGTTCATGATTAATTACGAACGTCACCCGCTCTGACGCCTCAGTCCTTAATGTGTACCCCCTTTTTTCGCATTCGCTTGCACAGGCTTTTTTTTACCGGTTTTGTATCGTTAGCTTTTTTTTCGCAGCAGGGCTGTTCTGATACGTTTTATATTATAATCGGACGGATCGGTTTCCTATTGATTGAAACACACGTGTTCACGTCGCTGTCCGCGGAACGGATGGCACGAAGCCCCGACGGCGTTTGAGCTCAGCAACGTGTGAACCCCACCCCGAAACCCGACCGCAACCCACGTCATGGCATCTCAAGTACGAGGTCTGCTCGTCCGGGACCTCACATGACTCACGAGACCTCTAGAACAACACAAGGCAATCCAAGGAACGAGGGGAAGAAGCTAGCCATACGTATGAAAAGGTCCCTGTCACCCTCATCTCGATTAGATCGTTCGGACAAAGTGACTGACTTGCTAAATACAGGAGCAGATACGATCATCTACTACCGACACCCACGCTCGGCTTGAAGGGGGTACAACGAACACGCCCTCCGGTACTGTTGAGCGCGACTTCGAAGGTGGCTTCGGTGGGCAAGAGGACCTCGAAGATCGCTACGCCACTACCAGCGGGGAACACTGATCAACTACTCCGATTGCTATGCGTCTTTCAGTGAATACATTGGCATAAGTCAGGCAGAGCATCAGTGAGTAGATAAAGAATAGTGGTAGGCGTGAACGAAGTCAGCCATGGCGTCTCAGTGTCTGTCACCAAA
The DNA here is from genome assembly GCA_038094615.1 of Heimioporus aff. retisporus. NCBI lineage: Eukaryota > Fungi > Basidiomycota > Agaricomycetes > Boletales > Boletaceae > Heimioporus > Heimioporus aff. retisporus. Next base: position 23,325 of record JBBPUI010000047.1, on the reverse strand, counting down.
TAACAAGGAAAAAAGTTCAGAGGGAAATTTTGTCCAAATCATTACGCTCGAGGGGGAGGGGTGATCATGGCCCTAGCAATAGCAGGAATATTGGTGACTCCACTTTGGCACAGAGGCGACGGTGCCGTCGCGTTCGGACCGATCCAAGGATCGAGGTAGCTACATGTCGGGATGCCGACCATGGCACCTGCAGTGTCGGATGGATTCTGCCAGCCGTCACCCGCGTTTGCAGTCGTGGCAAGCTTGCCGGTCTGGACGGTGAAAGTAGGTGGTGGCAACGTGGGGACCACGCCAGTGGGCGTGTACGACGGAAGTGAAGACACCGCTCCGGCACTGCTGAGCGTGGCAGGTGGCCAGGCATACTCTTCACTCACGGACGCGGGGATCTGACCAGCACCAGTTCCGCCTGTTTGCCAAGCTTGGAGTGGGGGACTCCATATGCCTTGATTAGCACAAATTCCAGAGGCCGTGCGAGGGTCTGTGGGCATCCACCCATTTTGTAATCCCAGGATGTAAGACCATTGCGGCGATTCGACGACGCCGCTAGTCGAGGAAGGTCCAATTTTCCATGTCCAGAAAAACCAGTTCTGTTTCCACGTGATTCAATTAAATGAATGGTTCGAGTACAATAGGAAATGCACGTACTTGGAGAGCATCCATACTTGCCATGGCAAAGTCCATGATGCCCGTCTTCATCGTGCTGTCCCAATTTTGCCAGGCGGTCCAGGGGGTACAGCTACCTATGACAGGCCAGCCTCCGGTATAAGTTCCCTCGTAGCGCGTGCCAAGGCCCACGCCATTTACCCACAATCCGCAATCCGTGACGGCATTGCTAAATTCGCCTGCAGATGAAAGGCCGAAAGCAGCCATCGAGGTATTGAAATTCGAGGCCCAAGTGTTACAGGGAGTCTGAGAATACGATGACATCGGCGCATCAGACTGGCCATCGAAACAAATGTAAGGATGCTGATCGAGAGCGGTACGGTCGGCATTCGGCAAGAAACCAGCCCATTCGGAAAGTCCCAGGAACCCATCGTGGAAGGATACGTAAGCACCGTTTCCTTCTCCTATTCCGGATGCCGTGCGAACATTCTGGTATGCTTGAAAATAACTTCAAAAGAGAAGGCAGAAAAAAGGCATAAGTCAGGGGCTCAGAATCGTAACACTCGGTAAAATTGAACACCGACTATTTAGATAGTGCGGTTTGGCCAACCATTGTACCCTGAGGTTCGTTGGTAATCCCAAACATGACCACAACGTCGCGATACTCCGGCTGGGAGATGAATTCGGCGATTATCCGAATATAGTCCAAAGATCGTTGCGCGTTTGCAAATCCCATTGGTCCATACAAGACGTTGACAGAACCCAGCTTCCCAGAATGGTTCCAGCCATTCTGACTGCCGGGAAGAGCATGAAAGTCAAGATTGATGCGAAGTCCATATTTACGAGCCCATTGAATCGCCTTGAGGAAGTATCTTTGATTTGTCAGCCAGAAAAAAAAGAGATGTTAATTTCAAGAAACTCACTTCCAGCTAGTCTTAGAGAGGAACGGTTCGCCAGTACGCGTTTCAATAGCCCAATACGCAAGTGGGATTCTGACAAAATTGAGACCAGCACCTGCTATTTGTGCAAAATCCAGCTCTGTCTATCAAGGAAATGAGAAAGTATTGATCATAGTTGAAATTGATCACGCACAATGAACGTTTGGTAGTGAGTCTCCAGCTGACCGAGACCACCGCTGGCAGTGTCGCTTGCCATGGCTTCACTCAGGGTCCATTCGTCGACGGCTTGAGGTGTCGTATTCTGGTATTTTTGGTAGAGGGCAGGTGAACTGTGCAAACGACTTCAATAATCTGAAGGCAATTGGATGAGGAAGTATACTCGCATGAACTAAGGCAAGTGGTCAGCCGAAGGCACACGAGAGATGCTCGACACTCACGGGTTCTGTGACGAGCCAACCGCCGAGGTTGACACTGTATAACGATCAGATAGCGAGGACGAGGAATCGCGAGATGACAGACCCAAAGATCCTGTCGGTACCGAAATTAAAAGTTTGGTTAAGAGGAGGTGTCCAGGAATTCGGCTGGGCGTTGTTGTTAAAGGGGTCTTTGGGATCCCAATACCATGTACCACCAAATGGGTTAACGTAGGTGAAGGTAGTACCATTCTCAGTAGTGCAAGTGCTGCCGTTTCCCCCAGAGACTATAGCAACGCTGCCAGTGCCAGACCCACTGGACGTACCCGTACCCGAGCTCGAAGCTACATTATCGTTTGACTTTGACTTGATGATCAAAAAGTAAACGGGTAGGAGGACAGCGAGGAGCACGACCACGGCTGCGATGGAGCCCCAGAGGAGGATGATACGTCTTGACCTCGAACGCGGAGAAACGTAAACGGAGTGTTTTTCACCAAGGGAAAGGTCGGAAGGGCCGGCGACCGCAGCGGATGGGTCATCATGATATGCCTCGGGGGGGTGGAGGGCATGGACGGACGAGTTGACTGTAGAGGGCGGGGTCTGGTAGGTGCTGTTGGACAGGATCGAGTCACGAAAGCCAGCGTTCCCCGGAAAAGAGTGGGCGACAGGCATACGGACGGAAGAATCGTCCATTGGACTGTCTGGAGAGAGGTCGGTCAGCTCGAGGTCGGAAGGGTCGTGTCTGTACAGAGGGTTGTAAGGAACGTGAGGGGAGCGGGCAGGCTCGAGCACATGGCTGGTCCCGGAAGACATGCTGGAGCTCAATCTGAAACCGGGCTGGTTGCTCGATCCAGGCTAAATCATGCGGGTGGTCGGATCATCTTCCCCGGCAATTGACAGCGGGTAATGCCATCAAAAACGGCTGCACCGCGGCATAAACCTCCGAGGGATGGCCGTTTCGGCATTCTCCCATCGGAGTTCAATCTGAGTTCACATTCATGTTTGCTGGTGGCGGTGCACTCACCCATGCCACCTCCTAAGAAGCGTGTCGCCAAGCGCAATTCATCAGAGCCGTATGACAGAACGACCCGGAAGTCTCTAACACAGCTCCATTTCGCGCTCGATGCCTCGATCTTGAGGACGTGCTCGCTGTGTGGTCTGTCGTACGCGATCGGGGCACCCGACGACGAGGCACTCCATCGCTCCCATTGTGGCCATGTGCAGAGAGGCATGATCTGGGCGAAAGAGCAGGAGCGCGAGGCTCTCAGAGCCGGCGTGCGCGAAGTAGCCACCGCTGTCAAACTCAAAGACAACACAAAGGGTCGCATCATCTGTTTTCCCGCGACCGTGAGTGGAAAGATCGGGACAAAGGTCCGTTTGTCGTACCTCCCACCATCCCCCTGTTGACGCGTGCCTTAGCTTTCCCATTTGCTGCAGACTATCAATTTGGCCCTTGCTTCTCCCCCTCTGACAGTGCCGGTCCTCGAGTGTTCCAAAGCATACCTTTTTCTTCTTCCCGACACATCAAACTCCCACCGCGAAAAAATTGTGGGCTGCTTGATCGCCCAACGTATCTCAACTGCAATGGAAATCGCCTCCCCAGAAGCGACTCCCGATGCGCCAGCCCATTCCCAGACTAGGCCCGAACCCTTGGTGACCGTCGATACCACTTACGGATTGTTTTGTCACCCCAACCCACTACCCACCCCGCTTGGGATACCCCGATTGTTTGTCCCCTCCGCCCACCGCCGCCGAGGCATAGCCACTCAGTTGTTATCTGCTGCTGCCGCTACTTTTATTCACGGTTGTCCCCTTGATCCTACAAAGGGTCACGTCGCGTTCACGCAACCAACCCAAGGTGGGTGTGCTGTGATGGAGAGGTGGGGAAAGGGGTTTGTTCGCATCTACCAAGAATGATACCTACTTATAGATGCGTCTAATGGGGATCTAGTTGTGCGTGTATTTAAATGTTTAATGATTACATTACCTTGTTTGCAAGTCTCTCACCTGTTGTTACTCAGCCCCTGTCTCCGAGTCACCTAGTCTGATGACTAGACTAGCCGGTGATGTCCGTGAGCTTGCCGTTGCGGGCTGGGCACGCACGCTCCTCTTTATTGGATCTTTCATGGATGGCGGAAAACAACCCCGCAACAATAGCATGGCAACGCAAGCAAGGTCTACGCCGACGTTCAGTCGGCACCTCCCGAGTCTGTTAAGCTGCTATTCATAGGCTTACTGTCTCTTGCCCATTGATAGCCTCATCCGACCGACTCAATCACCACACAAAGACATGACATTCCAGAGACCCCACGAGACTACATATACCAATCCACAACCAAATATACAACCGTTGGTACAACCAAGCCCCGGTCGCCATCTCACAACTGCAGTCTCCTTACACTTCGCCTTTCGTATTGCTGGGCAACTTGCTCGGTGGTGGTGCGAACGTCTGTGTCGGCTCATTAGCTACGATCGAGGTGCAACTGCAGTATATACTTGCCCTGGCTTTGATACCACCCACACTGGGTAACCGCGTAGATCCATTACTGAGCCAGGCATCTACCTCAGCGGCCGCCCCACGACCCTCACTGGAATTACTCAGTATCCGAAATGCAGGCGCTCGAAGACGGCTTACTTGATGCCCCAAACAATAAGCGATTGTCCCCGGCGACAGTCTCCGGCAGCAAAAACGCCGTCGACATTGGTCGAATATTTCTGGAATCCGTCAATGCCTCTCGAATATACAGTAATCGGATCGACGCGTACTTTGGGAGGTGTTTGGATGTTCGAGCGACCGTCCTGTTTCACGCCCAGAGCGTTGATGACTTCGCTTTGAGGTCCGAGGAAGCCCAATGCGAGGAAGACCAGCTGGGCAGAGAAGAATTTCTCCGAACCAGGAACTTCCTCCATCTTCCAGCGACCTCCAGAGTCTTTCGTCCATTCGACGCGGACTGCAGGGACCCCAGGTCACTTGGTATCCATACGACCATGCAAGACACATACCGGTGTTCAACCCTTTCAAATTCCCGCTCTCGTCCAGCACAAACTCTTTCGTAGAAATGCAGTATTCGCGAGGGTCTACGAAAACTTGAGTCACGACCATGCGGTAATGTATCTTTCTTACCATTTCCAAAGTGGGCTGCAACTTCGGTGTGACCATAATCGGTCCTGAATATCCTGTGGGTTATACTTGGTGAGCGTTGCGCATAATTTAAAGTCGGCGCGACCTACCGGGGCCACTGCGGCCATGGATTGTCCCTCCCGCGGGAACCCGGCGGCTTAGGCAACAACTCAAAGTTCGTCACAGACTTGGCGCCATGGCGCATTGCCGTACCAATACAATCATTACCAGTGTCACCGCCACCAATCACGATCACATCCTTTCCTCTAGCGTCGATGTATGCACCATTTTGCAACCCAGAGTCCAAAAGAGATTTCGTATTGAGCTGAAAGAATCAATAGTGATACAAACACAACGAAGAATAGCGTACCTGAAGAAATTCCATAGCGAAGTGGATGCCATCCACGTTGCGGTTGGCAATCCTCAGGTCTCGTGGCCAAGTCGCCCCTGTGCAAACGACAATGGCATCGTTCTCTTCGCGCAGGGAAGCAGCGTCGACGTTAACGCCAACATGTGCATTTGGTACAAATATCTTTAGAATACCAATGATCAGCGTCGGGTAGACCGAATGCAAAAACAATGCTCACAACACCCTCGGCAGCCATGAGGTCGAGCCGCCGCTGTACAATCCCCTTGTCAAGTTTCATGCTAAAATAGCTCAGCAACGTAATAGTGCATCATGGAAGCTACTCACTTAGGAATACCATACATCAGAAGGCCCCCCATGCGGTCGTTGCGGTCATATACGGTGACAGAATGACCAGCCTTGTTTAGCTGGTCGGCGCAGGCAAGACCCGCGGGCCCAGATCCGATGATGGCGATCTTTTTGCCTGTGCGGAACGACGGGGGGTCAGGGACCATCCAGCCCATCTCAAAGCCCTGTATTGTGGGGCTCAATACGCGAGCAAACAATATATGATCGACCCGGCCTTACCTTGTCAATGATAGCACACTCGATGCTCTTGATGCCAACAGGCTGCTCATTTATTCCCAAAACACACGCGCCCTCGCAGGGAGCGGGGCAGACTCGGCCCGTAAACTCGGGGAAGTTATTCGTCATAAGGAGCCGGTTCAGTGCGTCCTTCCATTGCCCCTTGAACACCAGGTCGTTCCACTTGGGAATAATATTGGAAATTGGACATCCAGTGTCCGACTGACAGAACGGAACGCCGCAGTCCATGCATCGAGCAGATTGATGCTTTAGCTCACTTCCCGTAAGACGAGTAGAGATCTCCTTCCAGTCTTTGACACGTTTCCGTGGAGGCCTGTATGCCTCGTTCAGCCGTTGGTATTTCATGAACCCGCGAACCTTGTCCAGTTTATTGAGCCGTTGCTTAGTAGCCGATTCGTCGACGAGTGAATCCTCGATATCACCTACGGCAGGTTCATGGCGTTTAGTGACGTTTGAAGCGTTCTGGGGCGGTTCCTTGGGGAGTAAGATATCTTCAAGACCTTCAGAAGCAAGGTCAACTTGACTGGCCGTTCGGGAAGGAACAAGGTCGATAAAGTTCGAGCGCATTTTCTCCTCCTTCTCCTTCGCAGCCTGCTCTTCCAGAACGCGTTTGTAATCCAAAGGCATGACTCGGACAAAAAGGGGAAGTAGATGGTGGAAATCGTTCAGAACACGATTGGCGACCTCGGAGCCGGTGTATTGACGATGGTTTTCGATAAGGCTACGGAGAGCAGCGATCTCTTTGGGATCCGTGACCTTGCCAAGCTCTACCATCTCCATGTTGACCTTGGAGGAGAAAGTGTGGGCTGTATCGAGAACGTATGCTATTCCCCCGCTCATTCCCGCGGCGAAATTGCGACCTGTAGTGCCAAGCACCACAACTCGACCGCCCGTCATATATTCGCAACCATGATCCCCAGTGCCTTCGACAACTGCATTCGCACCAGAGTTTCGAACAGCAAAGCGCTCGGCAGCAATACCACGAATGAATGCTTCGCCCGATGTCGCACCGTACAAGCAGACGTTGCCGATAATGATGTTTTCCTCCGCTTTGAACGGCGATTGGTGCGGAGGGTACACAATAAGGCGACCGCCGGAAAGACCTTTTCCGACGTAGTCATTGGCGTCACCTTCCAGTTCGATCGTGATACCTGGAGCGAGGAATGCACCGCAGGATTGTCCAGCAGATCCACGCATGCGAATGTGAATGGTATCCTTGGGCAAGCCATCCTCGCCATATAGTTTGGAAACACGGTGGGACAAAGAGGTACCCAAGGCACGATCTGTGTTCGTCACTTCGCACTCAATGTGAACAGGAAGGCCCTTGGTGAGCGCAGGCTCAGATTCGTCGATAAACTTGTTGTCGAGGCGTATATAGAGCTTGTGGTCTTGCTGACGAACGCGATACGTTGCTGCGCCAGGGCGCATCTGCCATGCGGGTTTGAGCACTGCGGATAGATCAAGGTTGGCCGTCTTAGTAGTGCGAAGCTTTTCGTCTATCTTCAGCATATCAGCACGCCCAACCATCTCATTGATGGTACGGAACCCTAGCTTGGCCATGACTGCGCGAAGGTCCTCTGCGAGATAGTAGAAGAAGTTAATGACCTGCTCAGGCTGGCCTGCGAATTTTGCGCGAAGTTGAGGATCCTGAGTGGCAATCCCGACGGGACAGGTATTCACTTTGAAAGTAACGATCGGCAAAAGCTTTGGACGTCGAAAGAAAATACTTACAGTGGCACTTGCGCATCATTGTGCAGCCCATTGCAATGAGAGGTGTCGTAGCGAAGCCCCACTCCTCTGCGCCAAGTAGACAAGCGATCGCTATATCGCGACCAGTCCGGATCTGACCGTCCGTTTGAACTGTTACGCGGCCCCGGAGGTCGTTGATAACGAGAGTTTGGTGTGTTTCTGCGAGACCAAGCTCCCAAGGTAATCCAGCATATTTAATGCCAGTCCAACGAGAGGCGCCAGTGCCACCATCATGCCCAGAGATCAGAATATGGTCTGCTTTGGCTTTCGCGACACCACTAGCAACGATACCAACACCAACTTCAGAGACGAGTTTCACGGAAACGCGCGCGCGAGGGTTCGAGCATTTCAGATCGTAAATCAGTTGCTTGAGGTCCTCGATAGAGTATATATCATGATGGGGAGGAGGGGATATCAGACCAACCCCAGCAGTCGAGTGACGAGTACGAGCAATGGAAACCGAAACTTTGTGACCCGGGAGTTCACCACCCTCGCCAGGCTTCGCACCTTGCGCCATCTTGATTTGCAGCTCGTCCGCATCGGCCAAGTAATTGGACGTCACGCCAAAGCGGCCTGAAGCGACCTGCTTGATTGCCGATCGCATCGTATCTCCGTTCGGAAGGACTTGTGACCTTTCTGCATCCTCCCCACCTTCGCCAGTGTTCGACTTCCCACCCAATCGATTCATGGCAACCGCAAGAGTCGAGTGTGCCTCCATTGAAATAGATCCATAAGACATCGCTCCGGTAACAAAGCGTCGGACAATCTCATTCCACGGCTCCACTTGTTCAACAGGAATTGGCGTTGCGTTTTCAAGGCGGAAATCAAGCAGGCCACGCAAGTGAACACGCTTGGTTTGTTCATTGGCATTGCGAGCATACGCATCGTATGCAGACTGGTTCTTCTCTCTAACAGCATCTTGGAGATTAGCGATTCCCACAGGATCGTTGATGTGCGCCTCGCCACCATCTCGCCAATGATATTCGCCCGATTCAGGCATACCAGGCGGTAAGATCGTCTCCCGGGAGGGCCAGCCACGTTCATGAAGCTCGAAAGCATCAAGCGCGAGTAGATCAAAGGTCGCGCCTTGTACTCGAGATGCAGTACCAGTGAAACAGCGCTCCACAACTTCGCTGTGAAGGCCGAGAGCTTCAAATATCTGCGCTCCCTTGTATGATTGAAGAGTGGAAATACCCATCTTGGACATGACCTTGAGAATTCCGTTGTCGATGGAGCTTCTATAGTTGGCAATCAAATTGTCGACGGACAAGTCACCACCCTTGATGCTACGAAGATGCGTCAATTTTTACCGAGACAAAATCTCGCGTCGATAACTCACAGCCCTTCTCTAGCAACTTTGTGAATCGTTTCAAGCATCAGCCAGGGGCAAATAGCGTCCGCCCCATATCCAACAAGAACACAGAGGTGGTGCACTTCGCGAGCCTCTGCGGTCTCGACCATCAAAGCCACCTTGGCACGCTTCTTCTGCAAGACGAGGTGATGATGAACGCCACCACACGCCACCAGCGCGGACAGAGGTACGCGAGAAGGGCCAGTGGCGCGATCAGACAAAACGACGACCTTGATGCCATCTTCGATAGCTTGTGCTGCCTCACTGCAGACACGCTGTAACGCCCGTTGGTACCCCGGAATGCCTTCCTCTTTCTGAAAAGTAATATCGATCGTGATAGATGGCCACGTGACATAGGCAGCTTTGAGGTTCTTCATCGCGGTAATCTCTCCAAGAGACATTAATGGAGATGGAAGGAGAATACGATGGCACTGTTCCGGCTTCATCTCCAAAAGATTTCCCTCGGGCCCGACGTACGTCTCCAGTGACATGACGATACTCTCTCGTATCGGATCTATGGGCGGATTGGTGACCTGCGCGAATAGCTGACGGAAATAGTCATAGATGATACGGGGTTGTGTAGCCATTGCAGCTATAGGGGCATCGTTCCCCATAGAACCCAAAGCTTCTTTGCCGCTCTCGACCATCGGAAGCATAAGGAGATTGAGTTGCTCAACCGTGTATCCAAAGGCAAGGAGTTTCGGGTCACTGCTTAGTGGTGCATCATCAATGATCGGGTCGATCGAGACATTGCTACGAATTACACGCTTGATGATGTTTGGAACATGAAGAACGTGAGCCTCGACCCATGATGCAAAGTTTTGTTTGACAGCTGTATTTCGCTTGAGTTCCTTGTCATCTACAATCCTTCCTTCTAGCGTGTCGACGAGAAGCATGCGACCAGGTTTTAGACGACCTTTCTGCACGACCTTCTCGGGGGGGACAAAGACTGCGCCAACTTCAGAGGCACAGACCATAATATCCTCACTGGTGACAACAAAGCGACACGGCCGCAGACCATTACGATCGAGATTGGCGCCGCAATAACGCCCGTCGCTGAATGTGAACAGGGCAGGACCATCCCAAGGCTCTTGAAGACAAGCGGCCCAGTTGTAGAAAGCTCGTTTCTCGGCTTCCATATATTCATTCCCTTGCCACGCCTCGGGAATGAGCATCATGATGGCTTCCGGTAACGTGACGACACCATTTACGACAAGTAGCTCGAGTACATTATCGAAAGCAGCAGAGTCGGATCCTCCGGTTTCGATTATTGGATAAAGCAGATCGAGCTGGTCGCCGAAGCTGGTTGAAGAAAGCACACCTTCACGGGCCCTCATCCAGTTCTTGTTGCCACGAACAGTGTTGATCTCACCTAAAGCAGTACGTCAAATCTTACCTTACATCTTCCAATATGATATACACTGACCGTTGTGTGCGGCCCATCGCATTGGCTGGGCACGATCCCATGAAGGGAAGGTATTTGTAGAGAACCGGGAATGCACCAAAGTAAAGTGGGAACAGTACAGAACATGATTGAGGTCATGATAGTAGTTGTATACTTGGGGGGGTGAAAGCTGTCCCTTATACACGATGTTCTTGGAGGATAGCGAACAAACGTAGAAACCTTTCGCGAGAGTACTTTATATACAAGAGAGTCGTGACATTGTTGAGCAAAGTTCTTTACTTTGAATGAATAAGAAAGGACAAACATAGTATGAGTAGCATGCTTGCGCAATACGTAAAGCTGTCGCTCAAATAACTTTGCATCGAAGGGGCCATTGTGGCATGTAGCGCCGTCACCGTAATGATCGCGGAGAACAACGAAAGGTTGATAGATCGCTGGCTCCTTGCTACTAGCAGCAGGCCCTAGGATAGTGCCATCTGTTGGGACCTCGCGCCAGCCGAGAACACGAAGAGCCAATCCACTGGCAATGTTGGAGAAGATGGTTTTGAAGTTTTGTACTTGGATGGGATCGTTGGCCTTGAAGAAGACGTTGCCAACGGCATACTCCCCTGGCTCAGGCAAAACGCAGCCAATTTCCCTTTCAGCCTCCCGCTTGAAGAAGAGGTGAGGAATGCCGGTCATGACGCCAGCACCGTCGCCATCACGGCTGTCGGCCCCAGTGGCACCGCGGTGTGTCATGGCGCATAGGAGCTGACGCGCATCGGAGACTATTTTGTGACTCTGCTCTCCTTTGATATGACAGATAAAGCCCACTCCGCAAGCGTCTTTCTCGTACTCTGCGAGATAAAGACCTTGATCTGCGGGAAGCGACTCATCCCAAGAATCCGGATTACGTTGGACCGAAAAGAAGCCGTTATCTGTTAGAGAAGACGTCTCCGAAACCAGAGGAAGGTTGTGTGAGACGTCAGGTGAATAAGCCATAGAAAGAGAACCTGGAGGACGGGGAGAAAGAAAACCAGATCTGAGAAGGTTGATAAACCAATTACAAATGCTCCGGCCGATCAAGCTGGCGCCCCCCCTGGCGGACCTCCGTCAGATGCCGGCGGCCCTCCGCCAGTTCGTAACATTTATGTAATCACTGATACCTTATGTCAAATGGCGTGAGTAGTACTAGATCTGGCGCAACACACATATATCAAGGCGGAAATTATCATGTGTAGCCTGGAACTTGACTCACGGCATCAGCGCCAGTCAAAGACGCGCTAACTCTCCTTGCCACAAGCCCGCAAAGCCATCCGGGGCGGAAATTACGATTACCACAGTAAGGGACGCGAGCACCATTCGAGTGACTCTCATGATTTGACATGTGGTTCTCGAGAGATACCTTACCTTGCAGTAGAGGTGAGGAATCCCAGGCCCATGCACAGCATCCGTGGAATAGAGATCGTCACTGCTTTCAAGTGCTCAACCTCGTGCACCAAACGCTGGATTCAAGCGCCTTGCCGTGGCGGAGATCTGACGTGCCCCTCGGAACCGGAACTTACCAATGTCATTGGATGACGGTGCCAGCCTGCGTGGAACAGCCCGAGTGTGATGTACACATAACGATGGAGCATACTCATGAAATTGCCGGTTAGTGGATTTACTCTGATTTGAGTGCGCGATTCTTCTCTTTCCTTTGAGAATTGACCCGGAGTTGCACGGTATATTTCAACTCGCTTGGATCGACATTTCTAGGTCAGAGGTTGGTAGCTTCAGTCTCGCAATACGGCAGATCGCTTATCGAGACAAATGAGGTGTGCATCATACAGCAGCATGACACCGCGGAGAGCCGACTAAAGTCCCAAGAAGAGTGGGAATAGAAGAAGACGGGGGCCTCCATGATTTTTCCTGTTGTCAGTGCAACCCAGAGCTGTGCATCAGATCAGCAGGCAGCCGCATCAGTCTACCGAATTAATTCAATACTGCAGGAAGCAAGCAGCATGCGTTGCACGCACTTTCATCTCATCCTTGTTGGGGAGGGATAAATTAGGCCGAGAGGCAGCCAATTCCTCGGCAGAAAGGGGCGCAAGTCCCCACTGAACACGAGGCAAGCCTGATCTGAACCCTTTTATTGAATTGTCGATGACATACAAAGCGCGTCAACTTTGAATATTGATTCATGGTCCCTTCATGGAAACAAACAACCTTGAGATCGTCATCCAAAGATGGTCCGGCCAACCAAGATGAACAAAAGGCCACACGAGAACTCGACGACATCATCTGGTTTTTTTGCCTTCAAATCTTGGGAATGCAGGCTTCTCAAAACTCCCATAATTTTACCCAATGTTCGGAGAAAAACTGCCATACCGGAAGTGCGCGTGAGTAATCTATGGCGGGTATAGACCGAGGAGGTGAGTGTTATGAATTACGTGACGTGTCATACTCAGATTTCTTCTAATGGGTAACAGGAGATATATCGAGAAACAGTCGCCATTTTCATCTACATATTGCTGCTGCACCTGTTTTCCCCCGGTAATCATGCAAAGCCTATCAGTGCTTGTATGCACGTACCACTCCCACCACTCGACCGATCCATTGCAAACTGAGTCAGGATCCCAACTGCAAACGCTAGCACCCTACATAGCGCTACAAGATCACCAGGTTGCCGCAAATTGCAACCAAGTTATAAAGGCGATTGCCGAGATGTCACTTCATTTCTATCTGAGCATTGTATAATCCTGGTCTTGTGCACCCCTCAATATGAAATCACCCTGTGTCATCGCGAGGCACAGAACACACCGCGAGAAGAGTCTCGATAGAAACTTTGTTGGAAATGAGAATCTGACACATCTTGGTGCCTGCCTATTCACCCGCATCTACCCCAGTTGAGCAGTGTAATCCGAATACGCTTTTGTCAGTGAGCACGACAAATTCATGCTCAGAGCAGATAAATTCTCGCCTGCACTTGATATGCAACATCCGCACTAAAGGCAGGGTTCCATGCCCATCGCTGATGCTCTTGATGTGCCTCTTCTTGCCTCAATTCATAAGCTTGCGATATGATCCATATCATCGCCGTAGTGTCCGCATATGGCAGGATGCTTATTGTAGCTGTATGAGCCCCAGAAGTTTGCAGAAAGGTGCTAAACAACAATTGCATGGCTCACCTGACTCAGAATATGTAAGCTAGGTTTGATTGGCTCCTTGTTTGGAGTCCGGACTGCCTTCGTTGATCCTGATTATTCTCCGGTTCTGATTCCTGTAGTACCACTCACCCCATTTACAGGACGATGAACGCTGACACGAGCCAGGCGGCGGGACATATGACACGTGTTTTATTGTAATTAAACACGATCTATTAGAAACCAGAACGACTGACCTGATAACATCCCTTGCAGGAGTCCTGTACTTGTGCGTCATGAAATAAATAAGTTAGTTGATCATATATATTTTTCAGATAGGTCCACTATCCAGTGATCCGACCTGTCGCAGGATGCATTAGGACGGACGCAGGTTCATTGCTGAATGCGCAAAAACTCGTCAGCACGTTCCAACAAGAGTAGGCAGCACGACGGCGGAGCTACGAGGAGCGCCATTTTCACGTGTGTAGGGCACTTGGGTACGTCTGAAGCGATGGTTGAATAAGCCCAGAACGAACTCTAGATGTATGCGTGGGGCCCATAACCTGATGGTGCATCTTCAGTAACCAACCATCACTCCTTTCTCCGTGGAAGGAAATGGAAGTGACATCACTGGTGTGAGCATCGAGATAGGTCAACCGCCGATTTGCACACTTCGATACGTGAGCTACCAAGAAGGAAGATACCAACAGGGAGTTGTTCGCAATTTCAAGTTGGCAAATGTAAAACTCTCGTGTGGTTTTGTCACACGAACAAACGTTCGCTGAGAGCGTGAACACGAACGCCTGCTAAATGAAAGTGCTCATTTACCTGGGATAGTTAGCAGGACGATTCACTTGTACATGATGATACCCACTGAGTACAAACTGTGATCCGTAAAATGTGAAAGATTGAAAGATGGTGGAGCCAATGCCAGATTCGCACCTTGCCTCATGTTCCACTCCAAGCTTCTCAGGATCTAACTTCACGTTCGACGAACCTGTCACCAGAATGACTGGCATGTTCACGCAACAATTAATGTTAAATGGGGCTCTCGAGAACGTTGCAGTATCACAGTCCGGCGGACGCTGGCTAATTGTGGACGAAATTACTTAATCAGGTGTCCACTTGCCAAGTTCCCATGCACCACTGCCCTGCAGTTGAATTATTTTATTTTATTCCCTCAGATCTGCGATTGGATTCGCCTCGCGTTTGTCTTCAGAAGGCTTGCACATGTATGTACATGATCCTCGCCTTCAAGATCCAACAGCAGCAGAGGTCCGTTCATTTAGTTATAGAGCTCCGCCCAGATGAAATCTCACGGGTCAGCCGAGGATCAGGTCCGGCTTGGAGAATATTCGCAAACGTGTGCATAACTGCATTTGTCTGCCACGCCGTCGTTCAAAGATCAATCGATCATGCTTCCTCGCGGGGTGACTTATGAGACCTTGGGGACCTTAAGCACTATTACGTCCTTCCCATGATGCCGTCCAGCTTCGGCGCTTCACGAATTCATCCATTTTCATAGCCTGCAGCAACTAGACATTGTTGTACAGTGTTTGATTTACGGCAGTGCCAGGCCCGTCTAAAACGCAGAGAGTCGCGCGACAGCCGTTGTCCGTGAATTAATTGAGTTCGGCTGCAACTGCTCGCTGGCCAGTGTAATAATGTGTTGTTACAGCCGTTCTTCGCAACCCAATAAGCGACATTCTAAGATTTCCACACTAAACAACAGGCCGAATTCCAGGTTGCGAACAGATTAGGCACACCAGTAGGTCCTATCACCGGCCGCTCTCCGCAGGGACTTGAAGCAACATCTCAAGATCGAAGAGGCAAGATCTGGCACAAGACTTGTTCCAAAGGTTTATAAGGAGAGCCAACCCACCGGCCAATGGCACCAAAAGACATTCAGAATCTGCCGTTCCATACCTACTATTCTGGCTATGAACGCGTTCCCTGTAAGTTGCCACTTCGCTTTTGGGCTGCCTGCCATTGACAAGGGAGTAGAATGGCACACGTGTTTTCTTCTGGACTGCCGTCGGTGAAATCAAATATGGGACAGTACAGTCTACAAGCCGCCTTGCAGATGTGAGTACATTGCTTGGATATGCATGAATTTGCAAGGTCTCATAGTTTGCATGCAGGGGACGCAGGTAGTCGTTGTAGCAGTGGATGGGGGAGAGGGTCATCGCAGTCTGCCGTAAGTACTACTCCGCGTAACCGTGACACGCGAGCTCCGAATTTACTAACCCCAACTCAGTGTTTCCAGCGTTTCAAAAGTACACTAGATCCTGTTGTTATTCGGGCACGCGCTTCATCTGCATTGTAGATCTCATTAGACTCGCTAGAGCCATTGCATGGACTTCACCTTCACATCCCCCCGCACTGTATCAATCTACATACACTGGCCATATGGTTTATTTATTCGCTTGTAGCCGCGGAGTTTTTTCTGTGCATGTTACAGTGTCAGTAACACATGTTGTGTTTCGCCTTCCGTTCAACAAGCTTGGACTCCCGAATATTATATCAAACAAGTATTTCCGTTCTAGCGTGTCTCCGAACCGCGGTATCAGTTTCAGGGTTTTGGACAGGGCAGATGAATCTGGAATACACATCAACATGTGCCGTCTGCCATGTAGACTGGCAAGCATACGCGATCGCTTGCTGATCCTTCCCATCAAAAAACAAAATTAGGGCGAGAAACAAGGCAAGCGAGCATTTGACGTCAAGCTCTAGACCGTCGAGCAGGCATGTGAAGTCGGAGTTATTGCCTTTGATCGCAGGCAATTCTTGGTGAGACTTCCCCGGTTACTACTAGCCATGGATTTCCTTGCTTCCCTTTCGTACTTGCGTGCACGACCAAGGCAGTATGTCCGTCAGGGCTCGTGTGCATGTGCTAAGAGATCGGTATATTGTCAAGCAAATAGAATAATTATTATTATAAAATAATGTAACATATAACGGTACTGTTTCATGTTCTATGCGATCTGGATTCTGGTAGTAGGCCGAAGAGGTTTCAGCTTAAACCCGAACCTCGGGTCGTTGCATGCATGCGCCGGGATTACAGCAAGAGAGTCGACACTTGGTTATCTCCGACTCATGTTTCAAAGCATTCAGGGCTAGGAGACAGTGGAACACACGATCCCACTCCACACAAGGTTCGATTCGCTGGGCTATACAATATAGCATCTACTTACTAGCAAACCAACGAGGCCTGTTTCACCCGTCTTTGCAATCCTGGTAGGAACTAAGGGAGAGTAGCCTATGAGAAGCTTCCTACGTACCCTGATCATAATACTAACACGTTGCCCACACTTAGCTTGTTCCGTGTCTGTTGACGGCAGAATCGCATGCATCCAATGATATCGAATATCGTCTCTGCAATATACTCAACACAGGATATCAACACGAGTGCATGGCGTTACCTTTGTAGGTAAACGCCACCAGACGGAAGCACTATGTCAAAGCACCCTGAGCCTGGGGATTCCATCCTTAATGTCCTGGTAGCCCCTAAGCTCACGCCCAGGATCCATCTACCACTAGCGGATACGTTATCAATGTGAGGAAGGATTTCTCCGTCCGAAGCCAGGTGCAGCAAGTGAGTCTGTGTATTTCTCGAAGGGCAAATAGCACGTAGGCGATCCAACATTGGCGTCAAGCCGAGAACTTCAGATTCTGGCCAAGAGGAAAGACACATTTCGCGATAATTGCGAATAACATTATCGTAGTGGCCCTTGGGAAGTGCACTTGAAGACCAGCGAATAGAAAGAGATTCGAAGTATATACTCACCTCAAGGAATGTGTAGTATTTGTCCGGCAGGAACAAATTCTCAAGGGGGGAATCATCTGAAAATTGATTCTTGGCACGATAATTATTCTGAAGTTTGCGGATACGCTTGCTTTCAGTAGCATCAAGTTGATTCAATGCCGCGGTGAGAAGCAATCGTTGTTCGCGATCGTCAAAGAACTTCGGGAAATACGTGAAACCCTCCGGTAGCAAGTCGTTGTCTATTCTGACAGATGCTTGCTGCCTAACGGTTCTTCGAGGGGGAACAAACGAGGCAAACCGTTGGGTCGCGACACGCGAAAACTTCATAGGTTTTGAAGTTGTCGCTTGCCATACTTTTCACGCTAGGTTGTGTTTCTCACGACTAAATTTCCGGTTCTACCGACATCTGTAGGGCACAAACACCACTTGTACACCCGCCCGCAAGTCATTCAACCGACGTGCAGCAACCATCCATATTCCTTATGGCCAATCAAGATGAAGTTGCTGTTTCACCCACAAGTCCGGATCAACAAGGCAGTCCTCTCTACACTGCATTAGCCCAGACGGCCACGAGGGGTATCGCATTGTATTTCTCCCGCCCGGTGAGATTATTTAGGCCTTCTAAAGGTAATTAAATCACCGTAAGGTTTCTCTCGGCTAATCGTCCGCCATGGCAGTGAGCGGTTGGCACTCACTCCGGGGGCATGCTAACAAACACGGCACCACGCTCAGTCTTCAATACATCGTCTCACTCATCAAGAATCAAGGTGTGGTTCCTGTCCTTATTGAACCCTCAAGTAGATGCTCACAGAGTCGTTGTAGATCATGGTAATACCTAAACACTTCTTGCCTCCAATGCTTGCCAACGCGGTGCTGGGCACGGCACTTTGGACCACCTACACCGAGTGCTCCAGTTATCTTCAACCTCGCCTCGGAGTTCACTCGATGTTCGTGGTTGCACTGTCAGGCGCTGCCGCGGGTGGTATGCAAGCTTTGGTTGCCGCACCTGTGGAAAATGTGAGGCTCGTCATTGAAGGTGGAACCGGGAGAGGATGGTCGCATGCATGGAAGGAAGTTTTCCGAGTAACGCAACCAGCGCACATCCCAACTAGATCCGACCAAATCAGAGATATTCGACAGCTCAGGCTGTGGATGAAAGATGTCGGTGAGATGGCTGGTCGTGGATGGGCTGGCTGGGGTTGGGGCTGCGGAAAGGATGTGTGTGGTAAGTGCGCTTAATAGACAAGACTCAGCCTCTTATCTGTCTGTTTGTCAGGGTTTGCTGCTTTCTTCACGGTCTTCGAGATTACTCGCAAAGTAGCGGGCAGAGTTAGAGCCAGGTCCCGTCACGTTCTTCAGAAATGGTCGAAGAACGAGACCCACCATTCTCATATACCAAAGTTTGCTCATGCCTTCACACTGGTCTGCGGCGGTGTGATGGCCGGTTTGACATATGAGTTCCTCTGCCGACCATGGGATGTGGCTCGCCGGGCCATCTCCCTCCAGAATACGCTCGTATCCTCCTTGAACAGACAATCAGCCTTTCGCGTGTTAATGCAGAAAATTCAGGCGGATGGAATAGCAGCGTTTTTCCGGGGACATTCAGCAGGATTACCCGAACATCCCTCGTTACAGCCTCCCATTCAACGCCGGATCTCTTCCGGTCTTCGGGCACTTGGTCGCGTCGGTCCGTGGGGCGTGGGTTTTCTAGTATGGGAGTCATTTGGTTTAACTTTGCAATAAAGGTGGATGCGGTGATATTTTCGGGTTTTCGATATGGAGTAGTACTGTTAAACGTCGTTCCAACCGTAAGACAACTCGCTTAAGGATCATGGGTTCATCGGGTGACACCTGGAGGAGGAAAGAAGATACCCATTCATGGAGCAAGCTCACGAGTAACATCCCCGCCTGCTATCCAAGTTGCGTGATTTTACTTCAATATGGAGTAGACTCTGAGCTAGCATCCACCGTAGCGAAATGGAGACGAATCGATCCGAGCCTGATCGAAGAATTCCCTTGTTGATCCATCGGACCTTGATAAACATGGTTCCAATATTATGGGCCACACCATGATTCTTGTGATAACATCCGTCCCAACGGTAACTTACCGGATCCATTTTTCGGCACAAGTACTGCATTTTGGTGGGTGCTACTGCTCCCGACGGCGATCGTATCGAGGAAGGTTTCTCGCTATTGCCATATATCATTGGCTCCACAGTACCAGGTCAGGGCAACGCCACAAGGAGCCGTACAGCCACATGCAGGGAACTCATGGAAAAATATGTAATAATGGGAGGGACATCGACGCACAGGGATTATTGCATGGTGAGCTGGAGCGTGCTAAATTATTTGTAGAGTTGTCGTGGGGCATTCGCGTTGCGGCTCGAAGCTCCCCTACGAATCAGCGAGGTTTTGGTTGGTGGATCAGTTCTACCCATCGGGCAAACGGAACTAGAAATCTAACGCACATCTGATAGTGCATGGCATTTGACGGGGAATTGAATCGAACCTGTCGTGAGACGACGCCACGGCCTTCACGGATCCACTTGCCACAGCTCAGTAACCTTGACCCACGCTGTCTACCGCAGAGATAAATTGCTTGCTGGTCCTGAAACGTTCTGATCCACCTCTGCTCACCCCTGAGTCTGGGATTCTTTAATTCAATCTCGAATGCGAGAGGACCTCCTTACCCTTGGAACACACTTCTACAACACCCCTGCAGGCTATCCCTCATCTGTCGCCGATTTGACACCGAACGATCAATTCCCTACCACGTCGACTAGTGACAAGTTTGGTCTGCGGCACGCACCCTTACATGATTCCGCTTCTCCGCGCTGAATGGAAAAGTTCTGTAGGTTGCTGCCATTCTGGGCTAACCCATGAGTTTGTGACAGGTCTGGTATCAGTGGTGCGACCTATCCGTCGGCTATGATGTTTCCACCGCCGGATAATCATTGAGTCGATTCATCGAGCCGAGCATGGCATCGACGTGGTGGGTGTTTCACCAGAGTTGCGACGTCAACGATCCGGCTGACTCAATTCAACGCCAACCGAGGCACGATTGACTAGCGAAACATTCACTTTCTGACAGGAACTTTCGAGAAGGAAGGACCTGGCAGTCAAGCAGTAGTGCTAAAAGTAAGTGCGCTAATTTTCAGAAGTTCACGTCACGCTTTCTATACTTCAACCGATTTATCGGTGTCAACGGGTAAGTCTATAACTGCGACAAGATCGGCAATCATCCAAGTAGTCAGAAGTAGTCAGTTATCGGGACAAACGTAGTATGTGCCCGCAAAGTACGCGACTTTGATCATAAGCCACTGAGTCATGGGCCTGACTCGGAGTGCCAGTGACGTGCAGATACCTGTCTTGGAGGAATTTAGTAAATGCGATCTCGTTTGTCGATGGATTGAAAGAGTATTACCTTGAAAAAAGAGGGGTTTTGCAAGTTGAAGAATTCGGGTGTATCACAATACGTATCAGATGTTGCGTTGACGATCAACCTGCGAGTGCAATGGCCAGAACACTGTAGCTTCACGAATATTCTAGGCATTACATAATAGCGGTATCTTCCTTTTTAAGGCTTGAGGCGGTTCGTGATATCGAGCTGGAGCTGGGCCAGCGGTGTTCACTACAGCTGTATATTTTGTCGTTTTCTCGATCACTTCACTGAAGATGCCACGCTGTGCACGAAAAGGCTGTGGTAAAGAGTATTCTCCTACAGAAAACACGGACTGTTGTTACCACCCTGGGGCGCCAGTGAGTTCCGGGTTCGTTGGATCGATGTTCCGAACGTCACATCATTCCTCAGGTCTTCCATGAAGGGCTCAAATCTTGGTCATGTTGCTCGAGTGTAAACAAGCCGGTTCTTGATTTTGATGAATTTATGGCGATACCCGTATGCATGCATTTTTGCGTGGGTGGTGTGTTCACTACTAATCCCCATCGGTCGCACGAGCCAGGGTTGTGAGGTTGGCACACATACGGAGGTTACGCCGCGAGTAACCCCTCAGGCGTCCAAACCCGCAGCCGCTACCGAGATCCTCGCCATGACGGGATCGGAGGGGGGGAAGGAGGTTTATTCTACTGTAGACGCCCATCGATCACAGACGTCGTTACCCCCCGCCACCTCTCTCTCTGCCAAGTCCGCTCCACCTCCTCTACCAGAAGAGGAGGATGATCTGACTGTAGCTGTCACACCGGGGACTCGATGCACACGCAAAGGGTGTAACGTGATCTTCGTGAGCGACGCAGAAAACCGCGCCGGAGAGGGCGAAGGCACTGTATGCACGTACCACTCAGCGCCAGTACGTTTTGGATCCCCTTTTTACTTCCGCTAATAACATCCCTTCCCGTTGATCGGATTAATTTATCTCCAGCCCATTTTCCACGAGGGGAGCAAGGTTTGTAGCTCATGCATTACGTTGCTACCACCATTTACAACAATACCATCACTTGCGTTTTTGACGGTTCTAATGTGCTCAGGGTTACTTCTGCTGCAAACGGCGAGTCTTGGAATTTGAGGAATTCCTCAAGATCGAAGGATGCAAAAAAGGTCGCCATTGTTTTGTTCCAAAACGGAGCGCGTCCGAGGAACTGGTACGCGATACTGCATGTATTACGCTCAATGCTGACTAGTTCCGATCCGTTTTGACACCATCAGGTTGAACAGTTTACCGATTGCCGTGTAGATCATTACCAGACACCGAAGGAAGTGCACGTGTCTGTATTTGCCAAGCAAGCCGACAAGGATAGAAGTAAAGTGATAGTTGAAGAGACACAGGTTGGTACTGCAATGCAAACGGGTATTAGCCTACACGACTACTTCTCTCATTTAATTGTACAGGTCCATTTTGATCTGCATCTTCCTTCGCAGAAACGGTTCAAACGGACCATTCAGCTTTTTGGTTCTGTTGACTCGGAAGAGTCGTCGTACAAGTTCTTTGCGACCAAGGTAGAGGTCGTCTTGAAGAAGTTGGATACAACAAGCTGGACTGTCCTTGAGAAAACAACCCGTGATCTCGGAAATATCAGCCTGACATTTGGGGTTGGTGGAAGGACTGGCACGATCGGGGGTAAGGACATCATACTTGACGAGCAGAATAAAAACCGAGCGATTTGAACGATTGTTATGGGTAATAGAATGGTTTGGAATGCAGATAGCATGTCCAAAAATAATATGCGATGATGTATATAGTTCTATCCGTGTGCTTCGAGATGATTGCAATAGTCTCTGAGCAGTCATAAATCACAGTTCGCCTTGCACTTCTATGGTCTGGAATGTTTGGATGATGTCACCCTCTTGGAGGTCATCGAAGTCCTGCAAGTTAACACCGCATTCTGAGCCTTTCCTCACTTCAGTCACTTCTTTCTTCAGCTGCCGTAGTGCATCCACAGAACCTGGCCACGAATTCCAGCTCAATATATCATGATACCGCACGTCAATACGTCAATAACTTACCTTCATATATAATCTGCTCTCCTCTCATCACCCTCACGGAACTCGATCGTTGGAGGATCCCATGACTAACCCTACAGCCAGCGATTTTTTTGTGACTTCCTTTGATTTGTATTTCAAACAGTTGTAGCACTCTCGCCTCGCCTATCAGCTTGATGTCATAAGTGCACGGCAGGAGGGATATAATGCGATCTCGAACATCGTCGATAATGCGGTATATGATGTTGGATGTATAAATCGGGACTTGGTTCTGAGAGGCGGAAGCCCGGACGGCGCGCGGCACGCCAACAGAAAATGCGATAATAATGGCTAAGGCGGAGATTAATGAATGCACACAATGCTGCTCTGGCAACATGAACATACCTTCTGCTGCCTTTGCCATCGTGACATCCGAGTCTGATATATCTCCAACGCCAGTGGAGACGACCTTCACACCTGCTAAATGGTTCCCAATATCCCTGATGGCACCAACCAGAGCCTCGACGCTACCACTGACATCTCCTT